>VTPC01091010.1:34688-49970 GCA_011009095.1 Ignelater luminosus | reverse complement strand
GAATTAATATTTTATTAGTAGGCGGTATGGTTATAATCTAAAGAAATTCTTTTGATATGTACTCCAATATATCTACAATTGTTTATTTGAATTTTTTTTAATCTTTCTCATTTTCTTTGGCAAAAAGAATTAACTGCTTAGTCCTTAAACACGCAAGGTTCTAGAGGAGCAAACAGTACAAGTAATTTCCCAAAACCATTCAATCAGTTTTTCTGAATTTTAGTACCTTCCTTGGCGCTTAAACTTTTTAGTCAAAGTACGCCTAAAGGGAATCAGTCAAATTTCTGGTATTCATTGCATTGCATAGCTTAGCAGGGATGAATTTTTACTTACAATTTTATTTACAACGTAAACATCCTATATATTAGCTTTATAATATCTAAACCTTCAACTTCTAATCTTTTATGATACCCAACTTAAAATATCAACCGGTACGATAGCAAAATCAATTAAATGGTAGAATCAATTTGTCATTAATTACGATTTATTCATACACCATTGGTTCTATATAATAATAATTTCGTGTTTTGTCTGTATTACATCATGACTTTTAAAATTATTAAAAAATTATTTATCACACATTTATTAATCGAGCTTATGCAAGGGGTTATCGAACATATTTCAATAATTTAAAAGCGATAATATTTTTCCATGGCATGAACATAAAGTGGAATAATTAAATTCATATTCATAGTCTAGTGGTAATGTGGAAAATAATTATTCCTTACAAAGAATTCTTGCAAGTTATTACAAATCACTTTTTCAGTGAAGTTCTTGCATTACATGTAAACAGATGGTTACAATATAGGTTATCCAGGAAATTATCGTTTATAATATGAGAAACCGATAATAATAAATGCATTCTTTAATAAATACGAGCGCAGAAAAACAAATAAACAGTGTAATAATCTAATAAATTTCCTGCAGCTAAAGAAAAACATGCTTAATTTTTTTTATCGGCGAAGTGTTAGCATGACTAACCAATTTAAATGGTAATCAGGGTAAATACATGTTAATAAATATGTAACTAGTTTTGAATTTGTTTTCATTGCCAGGAATTGATATTTTCCACATCAATGGAAGGAATACAATTAACTCGTTTTAATTAAAGACCACCAATTCCAGTGCTCTCTTTTATAACTACAAACAAAATATAAACGTTTGATAATTAGCAACGTCGGTTTTGTAATATTTTATTTATTTTCGGGAAATTTATAAAAGCTTAAAATCTGTCAGTGAATTCCAATTTAATTATTTCACTTGGCTACATTAATTTGTTATGTCCACAGACTAAAGGGCTTTTTATGTTTACTACCTGTAAACCACAAAGAAATTTATTTTTTCACACTCGAAATGTTTTTACTTTTATGTAATATAATTTGAAAATTAGTGACCTGAAGAATTTGAATTAAAAAGTTCTTAAAAAAGAAGTTTTACAAAGCAAATCCAGTTTATGTTTAATTCTTCCCGGTGGCAAATTTAACATCAAAAGTGAACGATCAAAAAAATTTCTCAAGAGAACCAAAACACCGGAAAATTAATAATTTCTGTTCATGAAATTCGAAAAATTGTTTTTAAGCTAATTCCCATATTAATAATGTTAATACATTTTCCTTTATAAACAAAATTTATCATCATTACACCACATTTAACACAATTTGTTTTAACTTGCAGCATAAATAACCTTCCTGAAACAATTTTACACATCAAATACAAAAAAAAAATTACTATACATAATCATGTACGCATAAACCTACGGATATAAAAATTCCACTTCAATAAACAAAAGAAAGCGCCTTGAAGCATGCAAAAAAAACAAAATAAAAAAAAGGTAAAATATTTCAATTTTCACAATTAAATGTACGCATTTCGAGGGCACAGTAAACATGATTTTCACTCGAATTTAACGTACATTAAATTTTGAGATTGAAATTAAGCAACACCAAACAAATGAGCAGTTATGAAATTAGAGTTATTAGATATGCTGTCGAAGACTCGGCGAAAAATATCCTGCAAACAGCAAATCATCCAAGTGGGAAATTTTGGCAAAGTCCCTTTATTTTATTTTTTGTAATCGTTCTATTCACAGAACGATTAAAGCATACATCAGACACTTTTTGCTGACCATTGCAAACCATAAGCAAGTAAATACATACTTCCAAGCAAGATATTTTTCCATTTACTTTTATGAAGGAAAAGTGGACGATACATAAATATCAAATTTTCAATTTATTAATTTAGCAGAAAGATGAATTTGAAACCTTACCAGGCGAGCAGACTGATCGGGACACTTTAAAAAAAATAAACCCGGTGCAAAGCGATGTTGATTTTCTATCAAAATGCAGACCGGACTTTTAAATGGTATCGATTGAATATAGGTTCTACTTCATCTTCGAGCTAATCTGTACATTTTACAGAATTATTTAGCTTTTGGATCACAAGGGGTGCCCACTATCAAGTACTTAACGTCATCATTTTTTCCAAATGAGCACCTGCTTATCTTATGTAAAAATTATTTTCCGAGTCCACTTGCCCGTTCTATTTTCTCTAAATAAGTAGAGTCTTGATAGTTCAAGAATCCAAGTGTGAACCAAATTAAGAAATTATTTAAAAAGCAAGCAAGGATAGAACAATAGAAATGCTTTGTCACCAGATATGGAATTGGCACAGTAACAGATTTAAAAGACATTTATTCGGTTTTCTGTAGTATTGAACTATCAGAGCTCGATTGCAATTGGGAAAACTCATCAAAACATGCACAATTGATATAATCTACTTTTGTCTTATCTACTTATATAGTGTGTAGCATTGTAAGTAGCTATTAAATTTGAAATGTTAATCTGTTAGGTTTATATTACATGGTTATTACGGCCAAAAGAATTTTATAATTTTTAGAAAGACATATCAGTGATTTTCTTAGAAGCAAAGTCGCGTCCAGAGATGTGTAAAAACCCCAAGTCTCAAATATGAACTCAAAATGTCTTATTTTTACAGCTTTCATACTATTATTGACCACAAAATTCCATAAAACAAATGCTTTATTATTTCTTAGTAACAGCTAAATGCAATTCAAGTGAATAAAATAAATATTGACAATCGTATAAAAGCTGTAATGGTGAACATGTTGAGTTCATATTTGAGATTTGAGGTTCTTACACATCGCTGGACTCGGTTTTGCCATCACCGCTATGTTTTTCTAAAAATTCAGGAATTTTTTTGGTCGTAGTAACTTATTAGTATTGCAGCTTTTAATAGTTACTATGAAAGAGATTCTGTGTCCCAAAAATCATGTTTGTATCTTTCGCACAGAACAAATTAAATTGTACTTACTTACAACACAACATACTGTATATTCTTGTGAATTAGTAAGTAAGTGTCAGAGTAGAGAAGTTCAAGGTAAAAATCTCATTTCTTCAATCCACGAATATATAACAACAAGCAAGAACAAGTAAATATCAATAGCAAGCATAGCCAAGAAGCAGATCAAAAATCGGATACTACAAGGAAAGTAAATACATAAATACCACAAACTGAAAAAATTCATGCAACAAATCGTACAGCAGCTTATAAAACCTAGTGTTGGAATATAATTGGTTTTTTTTTCAAAATTTATTGTAATTTAAGCTGTATGTAACCCTCACTGTTTACCTTTTGATATTTATCCTCTTTTGTTTAAAATATATAATTGTGCTCGTTTACATTTTAGATTCTCTTATTACATTTAGAATTATGTTCTGTTGATTTTATGTGGTTAAGAATTACAAAAGCTGTTTTCGTTTCATTTTGTTAATTTTTAAAACTAAAGTTCAGAACTAATGGTAACATAAATTATGAATTTATGAGGTTCCCCCAAAACAGGTCAAGTTATTGAACCACATGTGTTACGCATACTGCGTTTCGAAGAAAGCGATCTTTAACAAAACAAAATAATATTGAGTATTGGCAGACCCATGACGACTGTATTCGTTTTCGAATCGGTTTTTATCCCATACGTTCAGTCTTGTATAAATTTGCGAGAATTAATGGAAGTGAACTACCCTTTGTTTTTATTGATTCTTCACCTTGCTAAGACTAGAACTTCCACCAAAAATCAACCGTTTCCTTTAATAGGTATACGCAGTGTATTTGGACCCATATCGTAAACATTCCCAACTCAACTTTTTCCCACAGAATCATAATTGAACCATATTTAAAATATGCACACAATAAAAAATTGTTATACAACCAGCACAATATTTTTGTACGGCAAGCGTGTTTTGATTTAAAAGTGTTCTTTGAACAGTTACTAAGTTGTTTTCAAT
Source organism: Ignelater luminosus (assembly GCA_011009095.1). Classification (NCBI taxonomy): domain Eukaryota; kingdom Metazoa; phylum Arthropoda; class Insecta; order Coleoptera; family Elateridae; genus Ignelater; species Ignelater luminosus. The sequence goes on along the minus strand of VTPC01091010.1, from coordinate 45,669 downwards.
AACAAGGATCAAGCAGTTAGACTTAGAACTGGACAATACAAAAGAAACTTGTTTTGTATTTTACAAATAACTGCATGTTTCTGTTTATAAGCGATAACGATAATTCCAAACAGTGATTTAATTGATATGATTTATTAATAGTTTATGCGACCAAAGTTTCGTGTACCCAAACTGATCTTTTTCCAAAGGACAAAGAAAAATTCATTAAGATTTCAAGATTCAGTTCTGCATAAAAGGCTTTAAAAGCTGTACTCGTTTTAATTTTCTAATATCTTCAGGAACTCATTAAATAAACAACGTTCTGATTTTCAGTTGATTACCTATGAATAAATGATTCATAAACAAAATTGTAATGAAGTGAATTCAGACAAAAATCTAAATAAAAGAATAATTCAAACAGGGGAGGATATAGATAAAGAATCGTATTATAAAATTTATAACGCCAAATGAAACTGAAATATAAATCACAGGGATTCGTTAAAAAATTTTTGAATTCGATACATCCAATATTAAAAGTTCAAAAAAATTTTTAAAAACTTACATAGTAGGGATAAAACCAACGAGGTATGATATATTTACGACGCATGATAATTTATAATTTACGGTTGATAGTGTGATTAAACACCGCAAAAGTATGTCGGAGATTGTATGGATAATACTAACGAGATTAACCGATGAAATTGAAAACAATACAGTTCTCAACCGTACCTGCCGACGGACTAATTAAGAAATCATTTCATGCATAATTGTAGGTAATCCCTGCCCCAAAGGTGGTCCCCCCACCAAACAATCTGACGGTCCCTTTACACCCCACTCACTACAAAAACACGTGGTGTCTACGACGATGAAGGTCAAGAACTCTGTAATTATATCGCGCAGTTACGCAACTGTTTATCATAACATAAGAATGCATTGCAATTTCCCTTTCCGTATTTCAGATGCATTTGAAAAATATTGTTTTGTTCTCTCTTCTTTTCTTTTATTTAATGTGCACGAAACAAAAACGAAATTTCAATAGCTCCCTATTTAATTAACTAATCTTACTATTCAACATGTAAATGTATGATAACGAGTAGGATATGCATATAAAAGTTATAATTACAGAATTTAGAATCTGCTAAATACGGTCCTGTGCGTCTCCCATAATTTCTCTGGTGTAAACATATCTTTCACAATTAGTAGCATATCCCTATAATTGTTTTGACTATTTCGAGAGTTCCCACTAGATATTATACAATACCAGGAATTTTATAAAAGAAAAACAATGAGAACAGACGTGCTCCTTTTCAAAATAACAAACTTGCCTGTACATTATGTACGATTAATGCATGTTTACCACCATATACCTATGTAGTTAAAATAACTAACCCAAGTTTGATTCTCATTTGTTAATGTTTCAAACGTGATTTCATTTTTTCCGACTACAAATGTTTAACGTGAACTATTCGAGGGTTCAGAACCAACAAATTTTTGTTTCGAGATACTCTAGGAGTCAGATATACAATTACGCTAGGAAATGAATGTCGATAGAACGGAAAAGTAAACTTTGATAATAACAGAGATACAACTTGCGTAACAGTGTTTACAGTCACGGTAACTTATTACCACTTTTAAGTCATTCAGGCTCGAGCAAATTATTAAGTACCTAGAGCACACTGTAAGAGCAATTACGTTCTTATGGATTCCTTTAGGATTAATTTAGATAACCTGTTGGAATTTTTTTGGAATCCCAACTTCTAAAACGTTCTTGGTTTATCGGTTTTCAGCTACTGTTGGTTAAACTTTCCGTTTAATACGGCCATAAAGTGTTCAATGTTCAAAAAATAATTTTATTCATTTAATAATCTTAGAAACAAAACTCTGATTATTGCAGGACTTGGTTAAGTAGATGTTATTTAAAAAAATTTTTTTCGCAGGATGTGGCTGTATTGCGCATAATAATTATTTGCTAATGTGGCGTTATTAAAAATCACTTTCTTTCGTTCGTGTTTCCCCTAAAATCTAAAAAACATCTAAATTAAATGCAAGCCCTCTTTTTGGACTTTGAAGATTTTTATATTTTGTACTGACCGTTTTTTTATTATGTCTATAAATTTAAGAGGTTACAACTTATTTTCTATTTCGACCTTCGTAAAAATCTTTCGTATTTGGTAGCTATAAAAATAAACAAATGTTACATTTTGAGAGGCTTTTATTGTATAAATACAAACAGTACGAACTATCTGCAACGTTACCCTCTGGACTTTCACAAAATCATTATAAATTACCCCGTTGTCCCTTTCCTTAGAATTTTTTAAAAAGTGACAGATATACACAAGTATAGGCTTTACCCTAAATTGTAAATTTCTGACCTGGAAGGGAGTATTTTACAGGAAAATAATTTAGTGACACTCTCCAGCCACTGGTCCGTTTACTATATTTAGACTGAAAAATTCCTTTCTTAACTACCCATTCGTTGTAAAAGATTGCTTGAAATAGTTTTGTACTTCACGATATCAACATTATTACGAACAAATCTGTTTTTCATTGTCTTTTTCCAGCACTAAATATTACAAAAAGGAAAAAAAACTAGGGCTTGCACAAACAGCAGGGAAAATACAAAAATCTGATGAAGCTTTATAAAGAGAGTATTCCTAAAATGAAGACTTTTAAGCTTCATATTAGTTAAACGTCTTTTTAAACCATTATCGTGTATTAAAAATATTTTTCAGATAAACATACAGCTTTTTTTCTACGGTTTGTCAATTTTTGTTTAGAGATGTACAGAAGGTATAATTAAAATCATAATCATAAAAAATCATAAAGATCAAAAATGGCATATATTTTTGCTTTTTACACATTAGTACAAGGTAATTGGCAGCTGTACTCCTTCATATTTTATAACTAAATTAAGAATAATCTTCACACACACAATAGATACTTAACTTTCCTGAAATGCCAATTTTGTAGTTACATTACTATGGTTCTAAAACTTCGATTTATTTTAAATCTTTGAAGATAAATGAATAAAAATTTTTGAGGCATATTTAAATTGGCGCCAATAACAGCTTCCTTTTTAGAACAACTACCAATAAAAAATAAAATGTACATTTATCACGGGAACATAAGTATATTAAAGTTTTACAATTAAATTATCAATACCCTATTTACCACCAATCTCTTGGCTAAACTAAAATTATTTTCTTATTTTTTTAATATAATCCTCGAAACGTGGTTTTCTTAAATTTGTAATATTTTTTTTAAATAATTAATTTTTCAAATGTTGCATAAATGAAACCAACTTCATTATAGTGGTGGTGGGGGATAAAACGACTTGGTACCCTCACGTCTTGAACTATTCCTTTTCGCGTTGGTGGGTAGAAGAAGGAACAAGTGATTGTCGCCCGTGAAAAAAAACAGGGGGTTAGAAAGCTTAATTAATGTTTAAATACTTTTTTTTCTTAGAAAAAGTGTATAAACAATAGATAATTGAAATAAAAGAATCTTCGATTATTAGGGATATCATGTTTAAAAATCAGAGCACAATTACAATAAATTACAAATGACGCCCGTCAAATCGCGGGATTAGCTAAAATGATTCTGCATTTATTTCAATAATCGATTGTAATTAATATTTGGAAACGGTACCAAGTGATTTTAAAGTGATCATTCTACTAATTAAATAATTAAGTCTGGAATAAAATTATAAACTTTTAATTTTTATGATAAAAATTACGTTATCACGTGTACATATCTTCGCGATCATCCGCCATTTGTGTTTTGTTTAGCGGTCAAGAAAGAACAATCGAAGATCGCCCGCGATTGGAAATGGTAAGACAATTAATATTGTTGATATTGATTTTGATCTAGCATTAAAAAAAGAGTATAAACAATAAATAATTAGTTCGAAGAAACAACAAAACAAAATATTGCGGATATTAGTTAAAATGTGATACTATGATCGAAATGACATTTCACCAAATTATTCTGCATTTATTTCAATCATCGGTTATAATTAATGTTTGATACCACCAGTAGTAGGTGATTTAAAGTGATCATTCCACTAATTAAATATTTAAATGTGGAATAAAATGGGAATTTTCTTCTTTTTATGTCAAATTAAATAACACTCCTACATTCGCGCCTTCCGCCATTATCTTTTTTTTGTTTTAGTGGTCAAATACAAACTTCCAACGTATTTTAAGAAAATTTAATTAATAATAGTAATAATAATATTAGTATCGTTTTTGATTTGGCTTAAAAAGGGGTATAAACGATAAACAATATATTTCTTTGATTATTTTATTGCATTAAAATTAGGTATCGCATGCCTAATGAGGTTAGAAAAAAATTGAAAGTGTTGTTGAGTGATTGCAACTGGGAGCATCAATTGTCATATTACCAGTCTGATTACAACTGATGAATGCATTTGGAATATGTACAAATATTCAACAGGTTATTGCAACACATTCATTTTGTAGCAACGGCAGTGACATTAATGAGAAATCTATTTCAATCTGTTATTACATTTACTAAATTTTAATTTAAATTTTATATTTCGTGAAGATTATTTATTTGTATTGGTACCTAACACTTTTAATTGTGTCACTAAAGTTGTTCGATGATGTTATTTACGAGATTAAATCAATTAGAATATCATTCATAATGATCAGGTTATGTATTAAAATGTATCTGTTTTTAATAATTTCTTTTTATTAACTTTATTAACAGTGGTCCATGAAAATAAATCCATGTCAATTATTTTATTCAATATGTTATTAGCAAATGATAGATTTTTAAAACTTGAAGGATTATTTTTGCGATTAGTAAAAATAAGTCTTACAAATTTCTAAAAAATCTATCATGTCATCGAATGAAACAATGTGACATGAATTTAATTCCACTGACTGCTGAGGATGACTTTATTTTAAATTGCTTGATGTGACAATTCAACATCACTTTGTTTTAACAGTTATGGAAGTCGTCAACTGAAATCAACCAACCTAATTGATGGAATCGAAATCATTGAATGAATGCTGGAAGCGGTAAGTTTTATTGTCTTTTTTGAGTAGTCTTTAGTAAATATCAAAATTCAAATTGTAAATTTTGTAATTCATAAAAATGAATTCCTTGACTTTCAAATGCTTTGAATGTAATACAAAAACAGTTATTATGATGCTATGCAATGTTTTAAAGAAAATTAAACACATGGTCGAGTTGTCTACAAAATTTGTATACAAACAGGATTTTCGTAAAGTAATGAATAATTCAAAGTGCAAAAGTAAACTTAAAAACAAGTTTTTTACATGTCGGGATTCCACTTGCGGTCATCAACCAAGTGATAACCTTTGCATACTAAAATAGGAATGACACAACTCACAACCGACCAACTTAATAGAATTGGAGCACTTCAAAGTTTATATTTATGCAAATGAAATGTTTAATGAATTATTATTTTGCATTTTACATATTATCCTCAAAGTATGATTTAATGTTTGTTTTTTGTTTTAAGTTGCAAAGTGAAACACTTTTTTGTTTAAACTTTTTATAATAATTATTCTTTTATCTAGATGTTGAATATATTTGTTTAACATGTTTATGTAAAATATCAAATAACAAAGAGGCAAAATTGAATTATTTGTAACAAGACCTAAATGCAGTAATAAACTCGTTCAGTTCAACCCTAATTGTAATTTGACTGGTGGTCACTTAACCTGATACTGATTCAGGGAAACCAATTTTACTACCCCATTCCGCACATTTGCGCTCAATTAGCAATTAATAACAGCCGGAAATTTCGCTAAACACATTTTTCCATCCACAAAAAGGGTTTCCATTATGATTTGATTCATTTTATACATACAATCAAATGTTTTTTTTAAATGTTTTTGTGTATATGAGCTATTTTGCAGTTGTAAAAAAATGTAACAGTTTACAATTTTTACACTTGAATCTTTTAAGTTTAACTCAGGAAATTGTATTAACAGTTTTTAAGAACAGCAAACATTCTTAGCGATTTAAAAGTATTATAGACAGTAACCTACAGGATGTTCTTTTTATTTGGTTGTGTTTTACTTGAAACTAATTAGTGTGTAGGTATGTAAATCGTTATAATTTCTAGTTTCTAGAACACAAGTCAATATTTTACTTGCTTTTTAGTCTCTTTTTTATAATATAAATTAAGCCAGATAAAATTGTGTTTCTACAGTTTCCCTTTTTTTATATTTGATTTCTCTCTATGGCCTCTTGGTTACATTAAATAACTAATGAGTTTTATTTTTTGTTTGTATTATTTTCAGTTATTAGTATTATTGTTATTATTTTTATGTTAGTAAAGGCAATTATTATTTGGGTTTACATTTTTCTCTTTTTAATTCAGTTCTGTTCAGTTACTAGGCTGCTTGCGCAAAACACCTCTTGGTAAAAATGTCTTGTTCTGAAACAAATTCATATTTGATGAATTGTCGAAAGCTATCAAAATTGTTTTTTGATGCCTGCTTCAATACTATTGTTAATTTATTTCTGTTTATTTAATAAAGAATTCGTAACTTTTATTGTAACCTAATGTGGAAAGATTTATTATTAAATAAATACAGGATGCTCCAAAAAAAGAATGCATTGAATTAGAAAGCATGTTTTTTTGGTCAAAGATATGAAGAAAATCGTTAAGATGTTACAGCTTTCTGAATTATCATTATGCTAAAATCTCTCTTGCATTTATCTGTTTCTAATGATTATAACAAATTCATACAGAAACTGCTAATTTCTTATTGTTACATAAAACTCTTCAGAAACTATTTTTAAAGAGTGAGACACAATATTAAGAGAAAATTAAATTTTAAAGATTTCATACTAGAAACACTAGAAGAACCTATGCTACTGTTTAAGTGGATATACTGGAACATTTACAGTTTTTAAAATTAATATGTAACAACAATTATTTTTACTTCTTGTTTAAAATATAATAAATTATCTTATAAAATTCATGGCTTGCTATGAAACTATATGATATTAAGGTTGACTTACCGCAGCATCAGGTGCATGTGCATTAGGGGTTGTTGGTTGTGCAGGTCGATTTGGAAAGTTCTAAAAAAGATAATTAATTGCGTTATTAGTGTCTTTGGTATTATTTGTTGTTGGTTTATAAGATATACATATTGATAACATTATACAATATGTTTCAAAAATTGTATGCTGGTTTAAATATAGTAAGGTATTCTTGATGAAATGACATCTGCTGATGTTGTCACTATAGTTCAGTTAAGAACTGCTTACTTTCTGACTACTACATGCTTTTGAAGTAAGTGTCTGATGATAAAAGAATCGTTTTATATACAAGGTCATCAAAAAGTTTGAAAATGTAGCTCTTTTATTGAGATGGTGTAAAATATAAAATACAAAACTCACAGAAAATTTTATTGCATAATTTTTTACAATACAATTGTCAACAAATTAAAAACTATCTTCAGCTAGTTGGCTATGTAATCTCAATATGTCGTAAATGCAAATTTCTTGATTAATCACTGTCTTGGCAACTTTAGCCTCTTTTCCAAACTTTTTGGTAACCCTATACATAAAAATGTATGCATTTATATACTAAAGGTCAATATTAGATATTGTTGCTTAATTATATTTAATTAGGCTTTGCTATCACATATGTTGGCCAAGTTTTAAATGAAATAAGATCCTCTTTTAAGATAATTTCTAAATGTGTTACAGGTTATTAAAAAAACTTTACAAGTTGCTATAATATGTTACAATGAAAATTCAAAGCTAGTAACTGTTAACGATCCTCGAGTTGTGTAGGTTTTATTTACATGCAAATGTAATCAATCAACTTTACATTCTTTGTTAACTCTATTAGTTTGTGTTGTGAGAGGGAATTGTATTTTCTAGGAATGCAGAGCAGAGGAAGAAAATACTAGTTATTTAAAACTTTTATTATTAGTGAATATCGTCTTGTTTGAAATGTTCATAATAAGCACGAAGAAATGATCGATTCTCAAAAAATTTTCTTTGATGAAATATGTTTTATTAAAATTTGTTTTAATTAATTGTGTACAAGTATTTTTTGTTTTGTCCTTGCTGAAACATAATAAAATTTAAAGTTTCATGTTGTTGATCTGAATAATGTAAAAATTATTGATTGAACTCTTTTGAGATTGCTATTAGGAATTTCTTGTGTAAAACCTGTTTGTGGACACCTTAAATATATATATAATATCCCTCATTAGGGATGCTTTTGCAAACTTATTTTCTGTAGTATCCTGATGCTTGAGATCTTCGGAACATCGATTAAACAATTCCGTAATAAGTTACAACCTTAATATATACTAATAATAATAATTCTTATTTACTCTACAATACTCCATTATAATTTTTATAACATTACATAGTATATAAATATAAATAAATAATATATGTAAACGGCAATCACATATAAATCTGGAGGTACATTAATGTTGGTAGTGTATTATGTTCATTTTATTTTTCATCATGTAGATTGTTTATATGTGGTAATTATATTGTTAAATTTGCCTACCGTTTGTGTAATTGGGCTTTCTGTGCACAGGGTTTTTCAATAATAATAATAATAATAATAGGATAAATATGATCAATAGTAAATCTTTTTTTGCAAAGATCGTAAGATCTTAAAAAAGGAATAGTAGTAACTAATTTATGACACTTTTCAACTTTGTAAATAGCAGAAATTTAAAGTTCATTTTTCTATTTAGTTGATATTTTAAGACTATAAATCTCTTTTTACTTTTTTACCTATCATATTGAAATTTTCAGTTTAGGTTTAGTTTATACATATTTGTACTTGAAATTTATTAAACAATTGCCTAAAGAGTATCTCAACATGTTTTTAAATTCTTAATAAAGAAAATAAGAGGCAGTAAGCTAACATTTCGCTAGATCAAGATAAAAATCTTAATGCTGAAAATCAAATTTTAATTACTTACTCAGTACCCTGTACAGTTGTGTCATTTATTTAAACATCTCCATAAACGTGATTCAAATGCTAAAGTTCGGGCAAAATTTCAAAAATAGAATTATATTAAGACTGTCTCATCCACTTCTACCATTTGTCAACTCTTTTTGTTATTTTATCTCTTTTAGAGTCATTCCATAGTTTCGGAACTGATTCTTCACCTTTTAAGCAAATATTTATCACAAAAATTTTTATACAATATTTAATTGATGTAGGAATAAATCTTTTTGGCATAGGTTTTCATTTCAGGAAGTTGCATTGTAAAATCTACTGATAATTGAAATTGTCGCTAACAGCTATGTATGGTTTTTACATTTAGATTATTTTTTACTTCTAGAATTTATGGTTAATAAATGCTTTTTGTTGTTCGGGTGTGACAATATTGTTTTGGGTGCGACACAAATATGAAAGTAAGATTTAGATTGGGACGTTTATTGATCATAAAAATTTCAAAGTTGTGATTTTAATTTTAAACGATATTGTGTTGTCAAACCATGAGCCTGCTAAATAAGAAATTAATGATTACACTGTCTTTTCTTCATCTTCTTTAATCAGTTCTCTCTTCTTTCTCTTTTTATCCTAAATCATTTTTTTTTAAATTTTTATTTACACCTCCATTTCACTCTTTCTCGTTCTTATCCTTGTTTACTGAACCATCTATATTCTTCCTCCTTTAGTATTATCTTCCTCATCCTTTCTAATTCTGTTACCTCTAAATATTCATCTTTTCGTATTTCTCAATTGCAGAAGTAAAAACAAGAATCCAGTTGCAACACCTACTCGGATAAACCTTTTGCATAATTATGCCAATGACCCAAAGAGGTCTGAACATTCAATCTAAAAGAAATTATTATTATCCTTTATTACTACTAGTATTAAAGTAAAATTTAAAATTTTGAGCATTTATACAGGGTGATTCTGAAATAAAAGATATCCTTTTAATAGGTGATAAGTGAGGCTAAAAGAAGACAAAAAATGAAGAAACGAAGTGGCTCCGTGAAAGTTGAAAATTTTTACAATTTTCCGAAATATTAAATACTGAAGCCGCCTCTGGTTAGAAAAAGGAAAATGTTCTTTGTATTCTCGCCTTCGGAGTAAAAAGTGAAAGTTAAGGAGATTTACGGCTGTTGTAAAACCATTGTAGTGCAAGAATGAAAATTTGCCAGACATGCTTATTTTCTTTGAACTAACACAGCTGTAGTAGCACAATGAACAATAAATGCCATCATAAGCTACCCCCTGGACATTTTCAACTTTTCCTTCTTAAATCTGAAGTTGAGGAGATTAAAGAAATTGTGATATGTTTAACAGGCAGGGTTGTTGAAATGTATTAAGACAGTAAAAAGATAATAGCATAATTTATGTCACGAGCAATTAGACTCCAGTCTCGCAAGCAACATTTTAATCCCTTATTATTATTTAGTCACTTGAACAGAAAACATTATGGAAGATACTACTAATTATCGCCTCTGTATTTAATTCAATTCCATAAAAGTCAACCAGTTTTTATTTATGTAGCATAATGCTTATTGAAGTTTTTGGTTTTTCGGAATTTTACAGAAAAAAGTCACTAACAGTTTACCATGCTTTCGGCGAAATAGCGATTCCTTTTAACATAAGCTATCGCCTTCTTTTATCTCGAGCAAGTAGTAAATAGTAAGTCTGTCAACTAAGCAAGTACAGCAACTTTATTTTACCCCCCATCATGTTTACTTCTTAATCCAAAAAAGCGAGAATTATAAAAAGGTTTCTCGTCAAAACGTTTTCTTGGAGATTAAATATTTGGTACCTGCTTCTTTCAAAGGCACTGGCTTTACCCTAACAACTAGGTACTTCCAATTTCTTTTTTTAAAAACATATTTCAATAGTAAAATAAAGGTCGCTGACCGCTGCCTGTTTAACGCGAAAATATAGCTTGTTTTGTTAATGTCAGAAATGCGAATCTCATTCAAAAGCGCACGAAAAAGAGCCATAATTCATAATTCAATCTTCTTTCGTTTTCTTGTA
>VTPC01091010.1:16611-34588 GCA_011009095.1 Ignelater luminosus | reverse complement strand
TTCGACTTCCGTGCGATATACAACAGACTTCATGTGACCCCACAAGAAGTAGTCCAGAGGATTTATGTCAGGGCTACGAGCAGGCCAGCGTACGGGATCATTGCGACCAATCCACCGATGGGGAAACATTTCGTTTAAATAGCCCTGCACACGTACGCTAGTATGCGGAGGGGCTCCATCATGCATGTAATAAATATGCCTACGAGTTTCTAGAGGTGTATCGTCCAACATATCTGGCAACCTGTTTTCTAGAAATTCCAGATACGTGTCTCCGTTTAACCGCTGTGGTAAAATAAATGGTCCAAACAATGTGTCTCCTAAAATGTCACACCACACATTAATAGAAAACCGCCATTGAAATTTATTTTTCCTAATCAGGTGAGGATTAGCGTCATTCTAATAATGTGCGTTATAAAAATTTAAGATACCGTCTCGCGTAAGACAACACTCATCCGTAAACAGTACTTTCTCTACAAATTCCTGTTGTTGCATTGTTTTTTGTTGAAACCACTCACAAAATGTTCGTCTCGGTGCAAAGTCATTTTCAGTTAAATGCCGAACCCGTTGTACGTGATAGGGATGTAATAAGTACGACTTTAATATCCGATGCGCTGTTGCTTGGGAAACGTTCACGTCGCGTGCGATACCGCGGGTACTTATTGTAGGATCTTCATTAATCATATCTAATACATCTTCTTCCGCTTGAAGAAAGTGTGGTGCTCCTTCTTGTCCACGGCCTTCATATGTTGCGACGGTGCTACCTGTATCACGAAGTCGTTGTATCGTTTGCAGTATTGTATTCCGCGAAGGCTGTCTTCGTTGTGGAAAACGATCGGCGTACAGTCGTTTTGTCGCTTCTACATTATAATAACCTCCATACATTAAAGTTATGTCTGCCAACTCTCGAGTGGAAAACATCTCGCTCACTTGAAATTTTTTCACACCTTGTCACTCTCGGGAAAGTCAAAGACCGACTGATTGTGACAACATGTCCGACCCTTACATATGTGAACAGCTACCTGCCAATGACAAGGAGGGTCAGTCAACCCCTATCGATTTTTACTTAAGTAAAACTATGAGAGCAGGACCGGCTTGGCTTAGCGATTAAATTTCAAAAGTCTTTTTCTCAGAAACTATGCAATTTTTACCTACCTTTTTTTATCGCAAATGTATGTACCCTGTATACATATTTTCATAATTGCATGCCGCTGTGAACTCTATCTATACTAAAGTGCATTTCTTGTTTTTTCCTTGAAAAATCAAAGTGATAATGGTCTTTATGAATATGTGTTTCATCTTCTAATTCTGATGAGAGAATAGGATTGTTGTCTGTCTACCTGGGAATTCTATGAAACAAGAAGTTTTGGTTTAGGCTACTTCAAAGAAAGATGTAAAATAAGATAAAAGGAACTGTAATCCTTTACCAGAATTATGAAATAGAATAGCTGCAACACTGCATGTACAAGGTGTTTTAAGAATGAATACAAATACTTGGAATATAATTTTTTCCTTAAAGTGCACTGTTCTGAGATACAGAGTGTCAAAGTTTTAAAACTAAAAATATAAATATCAAATTGTATTTATAGTTTCTCTATTATTTAATACTCAATGTTTCTTTTTGATTTTTCCTCTTAATTTAATTTAAAATCCTGACAGGCCCCATAAGTTCGCAGCAGCACCTGTGAACGTAATACAAGCTAACATTTCGCACACATCTTACGGGATGAAATGTCAATATCACTATCTCGATTATCTTGGTGTATTCTTGTGTGATTTCATACTCTGATGACTTGACCATCTAGAAAGGTGCATAATTTTAAATAATCACGAGTTTGTTTTTAGATAAAAATACTTGCAATAAGAAAGGTAAGGTTTTCAGGATCATTCCTTTTAATTTATGGATGGTACCATGTACTCCTAATTCAAACTAGACTACTTTTGAACAAATATTGACATTTGCAATGATGCTTCATATTGATTATCTTCCAATTTTCTGTCAAGTTTTATATCGGCAGCAATGAATAGTAAACAAATTATCTATAGTATGTCAAATAAAAGGAAATTTCAAATAACTAGTTTTATCTTAAATAATTCAACTTTCTGTTTTTATTTGACAAATTTAAAATTACTAATTACTAATTTTGTTATTCCTAATTCAAATTGGATAAGTTATACCAGTTGTCACTAGCAATCCCGATTACAGGACAATAATAAGTTCAGAAAGTTTAAATAACATACGTTTATATATGTTTAAAAGTCAAGAATGGTTAACGGTGGAATGTTTTATCACCGTCTTACTTTAAAATTATACTAATTCGACCATTTGCATTTATTGCTGTATAATTGGGATTGCAAGTGACGGCCATTATATTTAAACTTTTTAATAGTTTGTTCATCACAGTCAAGTTTCTAGTTTTCCTTTCAAAATAAATGTATTTCATTTTTTCTTATATTGTGAGAATTAGACTTTTTTTTTTACTAGCCTTCTACCCATTTTTAGTTAAACTTGAGTTTTCTCTATTTTAAATAAAAATGATGTGGTCATCCCTAAGGTAAAATATAGAATTTTCTTCGGCTTTAAAAGAAATCTGGTAAGATCTTATAAGCCCTACTACTTTTACTTACTTAAAGAAAGAGAAGTACAAAAGGGCTCTCACAGCCCCTCCCCAACTCTCCGAATATCAAACATAAGATTATGTAGAATAGTAGACATCTGATAGTAAAAATATGTTGAACTTTCAATTACAAATCAAAATCTGCCTGCCAAATATTTGTAGATAGATGAAATAATTGCAAATCTCTAAATACGAAATGAATTTTCTCTTGAGAGCCTCTGATATTACAACCCCCCAGGTGAAATAGTAAAGTTATAATCATGTGGTCAAGAGTTCAAACCTACTGCTTACAAACATTGAAAAGTAGTAGTCATAAATTAATTGCTAATAATTTGGCCTTTGTTGAATTGTTTTGACCCGTATATTGAAGATCTAGAACCGATTAAATTAGTTGAGCCTTACCGTAATTAGTTCTAAACTAGACCTGACTAAAGCATTTCAAGTAATACTGAAAAGATCAATTAATTAATTCTGTCCTGATTGTATTAATTTTACTTTTTCTTCTAAATTCTTTTATAAATCAAGCAGTGGTTTTGCAAATTTTTTAATTTAAATTAACCAAAAGATGAAAATGAGTATCGTATCTAAGAATTTTCTTTCTTATAGTTTTGAATAGTAATAGCTAAGGCTGCATAACAGGAAAGTACTTAAACAAACTGAAGGAATTAACTCAGAGATTTGAACAATACTGGGATTAGTTTGAATCGAAGTGGTTAGACTAAAGAAAAAAACCAAAAATGTGTGAGGCAGATACAGATATCATGGAGTCGAATTAATCATTTCAGAATATCGTTGTACCAGTTTCGAATTTTATTTACCTTCTGGAATAATGTCTTGTGCAGGAAACTTACATTTTAGTTATTAATGAGATCAAAAATGCAAATATTCATTCACCTTGCATAAAGCTTACTATAATAGTATCGTCTTATAAATTTAAATAGTAATTTAGTTTCATTATCAACTATTTTAAAAGATTATCATAGAAAGCGTTTATTTATATACATGCGTACAACTTAGTGTTACGATGAGAAAACATTTCTTTTAACGAGGCTCCTTCTGTTAACTGTGCGTTTGAAAAATTTTTTTCAATGAATTTCTATTTTTAGCAACATTTTCATTTACAATAAATATTGATATAAAAAGATAAAAAGTTCAATTAGTGCAGACATAATTATGGGGAAATCAAAATTACATAACCATAATAATACTTTTGAGATAAAAGCAAAAAATGAATCGTACAACTAACTCAGCTGGTATTGATAAGAAAACAATTTTTTCTTGGATAAAATACTTGTGTGGGATACTATCTAAAAGTTATTTTTCCTCGGTTATTAGAAGAATGAATTTTTATTACATCTGTACTATGTTCTTGATCAAATTGTTAGTCATTCAAAAAAAAAAGAGGCAAAAATTACTTACTTGATGTTGCGACTGCGGAGGATTTTGGTGTTGGGGACTGGGACTAGGGGGTAGTCCAGGTCCAGGTGAATGGCTTGGTTGTTGTGATGGTTGCGGGGATGGTTGGCTAGCTGTAGCGGTGGCTGAAGGTGGACCTGGACTACCGGGACCGTGTTGACCCGTAACGGGAGGGCCAGGCCATCCCGCTCGTCCTTCACCATAACCAGGACTTGAAGTAGGCGCTCCACTATACGCAGGCGATAACTGGAAGCGAAATAGATAACATTGTAAACAAATGTTTTGATAATGAACGTTTATTTCTAAATTCAGATCTACAATAAATTTCTCTTGCAATAATTGAATAAATCTTAATAGCCACGTAAAAAACTAATTTGAATAGAAATGAAAGAAAATTAAAAAACAAAAGATAAAACAACTTTTCCGATTTCAATTAAATGAAATGAAGTTACAATTATATTATTGTCAAAAAGTTTCTGCCTGAAATGGGGATATGCTATTCTTGGAGCGGAATTGCAATTAAAAGGGATAAGCATCAGGTAGCCGATAAATTACTATTTATAGAGCGCGGAACCCGCAACGGTAAATTACGACGGCTGCGGAGGGTCATAGAATGACAATACTGATAGCTGACCTACGACAACGTAGTCAGCTCAGATTAGATAAATGGAGTAGCCAACAGTGTAACTGCACTTGTCTTTGTTTCTCTAGAATAATATTCAATTACTGTTGTATACGAAAAACTGAATAACGTACAAAACAATATCCCACGTATAGCGCAAATTCACATTAAAATATTTTTAACATTTTGTAATGTGTGCAATTATGTATGGTTGAAGTGTTATTTCATAAATCATAATTTACAATCGAAATATTCTGGGTAAAATTAATGTTTACGTTTGATAGAATTCATAATAAATGAAGTGTTACTAGTTACTACAAAGTTGCCACGAGATTCTTAATTCTTTTGTTCAAATAATAATTGAATATTCGAAATACACGAAAGTTTTGTTTTGTCGGCGACTTCAAAATTCAACGTGATTCATAACCACTTGACTATTATTTTTTTCTTGACCTGTTATGAAATAATCCGTTTGCAAAATAGCACTGTTATAACGAAACTGCATGAATACCGACTTGACATATTTTAGTTTAGTATAGAATAATAGAAAACAACAAATAAATTTCATTACAATATTTTGTGATATTAATACATAAGACGCTAGAATTTATAAAATCTTTGAAGATCTCGCAACAACGAGGATGTAACATTATATGCTGTTTGAAACTACGTACGTGTAAGGCTATTAAATCCTGAATAGATTTAAGTTCCATTGATTTTCTTTCCGTTGTATAACACATGCTGTTACGTTAAAAATGGTTGTATTACGTGAAATATGTTTTCCGTCTGCTTTAGGAATCGGCGATTATACTTCAGCAAATAGGTGTGCAAAATTAGCAGAAATGGACAGGAATGTTGTAGAGAAATGTCAGAAATGCTTCTGCAATATGCAGTAATGAGGAACTCGGAAATGTGCGCAATGCGACAATAACGCGGTATTGTTACCAAAAGATCTTTTTATGGGCGAAAGACTGTTGGCAACGCTGGATATGCCAAGCTTGGGCTTTCTGGGTGGCAGAAGGTGGGCAAAGATCTTTTTAAATTCCAACAGCAACTATTATAGTCCAATAATATAGTAAATTTGTTTAATCGTTTATCTATTGCAAGTAAGAGAGCTCCAAACATAACGGGCAGAAATCACTAATTAAAAATAAAAACTTCTTAAAGCAATTTATTCTCTTGGACTGAAAAAGACATGAAAAGATCAAGAAACCATGTTTTTTAAGATTTCAGTATTTCGATCTTTTATAGATAACATGAGAAAAACAGCAATACTGAGTAATGTTGTTGAGTTAGCAATAGGCACAGAAAATTTAAGGAGTGAAAAGACCCTAGACAATTAAGAATGTTAAATGACAGAAAAGATTGAGAATTTTACAAGTTATCACTATTTTTGATCACCCTTTATAATCAAACACCACTGCGAACACTAATTGGTAATTTTCCAATGTAATTTAATTTATTTTTTCCAAATAAAGCCTACATTTCAATTTATTGAAATTATAATAATCAGAGTGTTTGTCAGTCATCAATTGATTTTGACTATAGCAAAATTCATATAGTGACCGTAGTATAAAATTGGGCAACTTTAAAAATGCAATCATAATGAAATTCAAATCTTAAGCTTTACACATATTTACAAACCTAGGAATGTCGAGTTATTATGTAGGTACATCTCAGAATTTAAAATTATAAATCTGCACCAAAAACAAAGATGTTATACTTGTGTTCTCTTGAAATATAGTCTAAATTTGAGTTAGTTACAAGATTTTTATATCTATACGACCGACAAGTGTTATTAATCAAATGAATGAATCTTTTGTTTGCTAAAATGGCTTTCACAATTGTAAAATATTTGTCAAAAGCTAATGATGAAAGATATCATTTTGTAATGTTGAAGAGGATGAGGTCACTGGTATAGCAGATATTTTTAATTTTATAATGATTTACGGTAAAATTTTTACCTTCTTCATATAACATTCCGAACTTTACTAGTATTTTGTATTATGTGAATCTTGGTAATAATTATTGATATGTTCAAGTACAATGTGAAATATGTAATTGGTAATTACTTCATAAGTACTGCTTTTCAGCTTCTGTAAGCACCGAAATGTTTAAATCTTAGGATTGTATCTACCTATAGTTTGATTATGAAGAGAATGCATAAAATGAATGTTAATATTTTTTCCATCAAAATGGTTTTAAGTGGTCAAAAATACACAACAACAACCAAAAACAATGTGTGAATAGCGAAAAACGGTTTTTTTTACCATAGACTAATTTTTTATGATGAAATCAAAACAATCATGATTAAAAATGCCTTCAAAGTTGATAGTCTTCAAATCAACAAGATATGAAAAACAACTTTTTTAGCTAATATTTCAAAAGTAGATCTAGATATTCGAATTTTGTTTTCACATTTGGTTTCAAGAAAAACGCTGGCCTACGGTCACTACTAACTACTAAGCCAAGATATAGTGTATAGTGTTACAATGATTAAAAAGAGCTACATTTGATGCAAATTGGGTTAATCCATAGATTAGGCCCACTTTTGCAATTGCAAACTTGACCCAACTTGGTACAAAATGAAGGTTAGAAAGATGGCTCAAATTCTACAACTGTAATAAATGTGAAAATCTAAAACATATGATCTGGAAATTTGTGGAAAAAATTACTAGAAAAAACCTCCAACCCTGTTAAAGTAGATCATTCTAAAACGAACATTAACTTGCTAAATCAACAATGACTATTGACTAATGCAAGAATACTGAACCTGAAAGATGTTTGATTTTGATCATTTCTGATAAAGCAGAATCTTGACTAATCGAACTTCTACATGAAGTGTGTAATGTAAATAAAATCAGTAGCTATTTTGTAATTATAATTTGTGATGTCAGTTTTGGTGTATAAAGATATGTTATTTTCAAAACAACACATTTACCGCTGATAAATTGATCGATTAGTTAACGGATAAATTGATCAATCTATTGTTCAGTGTTGAGCCTTATTACATGTATCGATTTTCCATCAATATATTTTTGTTCAAACCACGAGTACAAGTTATTCAAAGCATCATCTTCAAATATCGAGTACTTGGAAGTATCACGGAATTGTACTATATGAAATTGATCATTTTTTACACGTGAAATCGAAAGTAATAGTATTTTTTTATTTTTCTCAAATGTAATAAAATAAGTATGACCACAATTAACAAAAACATATTCCCGTTAACACGCAGAACGAAAAATTTCTCAGAACCTAAACAATTTAATTTAAATAAAAGAAACCCATTTACAGGTAAAGAGAACTCAAAATATCTTAAAAGGCTTATGGCCATGCAATAAAACAAAATTTATTTTTTCTATTTGGAAGGGTTGCATGAGATTTTCCAAGAAACGATATGCCGAAATACATCACTACTAATAGTAATTTATGGTAGTATGTCTACTTAGCTTACTTTAAAGGCCCGCTAGTGGAACTCATTATTTATTTGCTTTACGTTTCTAAATTCTGACTAAGTTTGTTACTTTTGTAAAAGTGACATTGTATTCAAGCTCTTCATTTTGCTTAACGGGTGGTTTTTCTTTGAATATAATAGACCTTTTAGGATTACCCTGACTGTACAAGTCTGCCGGAACTTTAAATTTTCTATTTCCCTTTAACTCGTGCTTGAGCCGTAAGCCTATATCTTTATGTTATTGTATGCATCCTTTTCCTATTCATTTATGTTTACAATCTGAAACCAGCTGAAACGAAGAAGGTAAAGCTATTAAAAAGCCGCTACCTGCCTGACAAGTGTTGACCCACCAGTTTTTCATTTTTCTCAATGATTCATCTTTTTGCATCCATTGGTTTTTAAATTAAGATGCAAGTTTATTTCTCAGAATTAATTTTTAACTTTTTCATTTCAGTATGCAGTCAGGTGTTTAATTTTATCAATAATGGCAGTTTTGCTTATATATTTTCTATTATTTAGTTTCAAATTTGTAGAATTTCACATACCACAATGATTAGAAAATGATTTTGCTATACTACATCCATTAATTATTACAAACGTTAAAGAAATTAGAAATCTCTTAAAGAGCAAAATAAATTAAAAGGCAAAGTTTTGTTAACGTCCCGTTAGGAACAGAGTAGGTACAAAATGCATCGTCATGAATTATCTTATCTTAACCTAACACTTTTGCGAGGAGACGCCATGCTAAGTTAGTAATTGTGTATGGAAAAACATTTTTTAATGGAAAGGAAAAAATTTATTCTTAAAAATCTCGAAATCCAGGATTGATGCTATCATAGTTCCGGGATTTCGAGATTCCTTGTTTGGGCGGGATTGGTGATTGTAGTTCCTATCTTCGCCCAGTGGTCAAGATATAATGACCTATTACTTGACAAACATTTTATTTATAGTGCATAATTTTCTTTGATTATGGCATTAAGAAACATACGAATTTAAATCAAATGTACCTTTTATTACTGCATTAATCTATTTCACCTAACCATTCTTTTATTTGTATATCAAATCTTGGTTTGATTTAAATCGATCTAGATCAATCGTTTTAAGATAAAAAAATCGATTTTTTGATTTTTCAAAGCCGTGGTTTTTACTCACACTTATAAATTGAAAAACTAAGCAGGAGATTGTCGCTCTAATGAAAAATAAGTAATCGTGATGATTAAAGCGCGGAAAAATGTGCATTTACATATAAGTTTGTTTACAAGCAGGAAAAACTTCAATTTTATTAGCATTATATTTATGCACAAATCAGTGAATATTGAAAATTTTTAGTTTGCCAGCGTGAGAACTTCCAAAGTACACTTGACGCCAGACCTGAAATTTCTTGGAAGGTAAAAGTAATTTCTTGTCACACTGCGAATCTATTTTGCAGTTTCCGAGTAAAATGCCTTTAAAACCCTTTACACACAAATACTTTGTATTGATGAGACAGGTATAATCTGCCTGAGTGGGTGACGGACATGTTTATACAGTTATTACACCAAGCTGGTGTCTTTCGTGCCTTTATTAATTTCGCCTTGAAAGTTTCAACAGTGTTGCCAATTGGCAAGAAATCTCCACGTTTCGGGAAATTGGTTTGCTGAGGGGAAAAATGTGAAAAAATTTAATTTTTTTCCGAGAAGGTGCAATAAATAAGACTGTTTTCGACTCCTAAAAATAAATGTGGGTGGGGAGGGAATGGCGGGGATTTTCATTTGTGATAATTGGTAACACTGTTTCAGTCATTTTTTCAGTTTCAAAATGGAACTCTGTATTTCAGTATCTTTCAGTTTGCGTTGCAGTTCCATGACAAAAAGTTGCAAGCTACCACAGAGCTGTTCCGCGTATGGGTTAAGAATAATAGTGAATTAGAAACAGATAGAACAATTGTTGTTTTTTGTTGTGTGTGCTCGAGAAGGTAAATTGTTTTTTAAATAAATTTTTTTAGTTTTTGATATGATATGATAATCTTATTATTCTATATTTATGTATTTTTAAACGCATATTAGCAACATATTTCGCTAACTTATTTGTGCACATAATTTGCATCTGAAGCTCAATTAAAAAAAGGTTAGAAGGAAAATGATCCAACTTCAATATTCTCGACTGTGAAAAGTGTCCTCAAAGCCCAGTCGAGGAAAAAATTATTTTCTTAAAAATCAATAAAATCGATTTTTTAAATCTTTTTATATCTAAATTCCTAAGCTTCTTATCATTATCGCTTTTTAAATATAATTGACAATGTTTATGGTAAATTAATTACTTGAACAGGATTTAAACAAAAACGAAACAAGAGAAACAAACATACATAGTGTGGTCATTCGTTTTTTGCAAATATCTCGGAGAATATTGCTAATATCCGAAATCAAAAAAAAGATCCTTAAAGAGCAGGAAATTCCTACAAAAAAGTCCTAACTCCCGGAATTGTACCACCAATATTTATAATTTTAATTTAGAAGTGAAAATAGGGCTAAAAACGTGTGATCTGGCCGCCGCGCGCGCCGCTTAGTTTGCTCTCTTTAACAAGAAAATTTTTTTTTACCAATTAAATATAAATATTAAGGAATAAAAAAATTCAGGTATCATTGGGATACATGAATGAACAATCATCCATCGGAAAAAGATTTTTCCCACAATTTGTTTATTAGTTATGCTTTTGTTAACTAAAGAAATTTTACCAATTGAAAATTTACATAAAAACCATGATATTTTTTAAACTCAAAACCTGAGATTCTTTTCACTTCTTGAACTTATTCTCTAAAGGCTACAGAACAGATCCCCGTTGGAAAAATTAAAAAATTGTCAATCTCCACTTTTTATAACAATCAAAAATTGGTAAAATTTCTTTAGTTAACAAAAGCATAACTAATAAACAAATTGTGGGAAAATTTTTTTTCCGATGGATTATTGTTCATTCATGTATCCCAATGATACCTGAATTTTTTTATTCCTTAATATTTATATTTAATAGGTAAAAAAAGTTTTTTGTTAAAGAGAGCAAACTAAGCGGCGCGCGCGGCGGCCAAATCACGCCTTTTTAGCCCTATTTTCACCTCTAAATTAAAATTATAAATATTGGTGGTACAATTCCGGGAGATGGGACTTTTTTGTAGGAAATCTCCTCCTCTTTAAGGATCTTTTTTTTTGATTTCGGATATTTGCAATATTTTCCGAGATATTTGCAAAAAACGAAACCCCCTTTTTTTACGAATTTGCTTATAACTTGCAATTTTTTGCGCGGGACTTCGAAATGTTCGAAAAGTTTCTAAATGCCATTCCGAATCGAATGACACCTCGATCATAATTTTTGATGAAGTCAGGCAAAAAATAGCCAAAATGGAACTTGTGAACCACACTATACATACATGTAAGCGAGGGTAATGAGTGTTTCAAACGTTTTTAATGTCATAATCAAAGAAAATCATGGATTATAAATAAAATGTTTATGGAGTAATAAATCTGAATATTTAACCTGAAATTTAATTTCTTCAAACTATCATTTTGCAAACTTTTTAATTTCAATTGTATGAAGTATGTGGCATGTTCAACATATTCTGTAATAATAAGAACAAGGTAATATATAAAAAGAGTGATAGTTTTTTTGTTACTAGGGAACAGAAATACGTTTTGTTTAATTTCTGATTTAAATCGCAATTTTTTTACAAATAAGATGAAATACCAATTTAAATCATACCCATCATCCGACGCTCAGCTAAATAGTGATGTTATTACTGTAGGTGGTTGAATTACCGGCGTTCTAATCAATGCTGAAAACTGATTTTTTTGTATTTTTTTCCGTAAATTATTTAAAAGTCTGCTCATCCAAGGTAGAACTTTTTAGCTCGTCAGGGCCTTTAAATAAAAATAAAAGGGAAGTGAAGGGCGCCGAGAACGACGTTAATTATTTTTATTTGATGCAGTAATACTTCTATTTAGTCTCTGAGGTAGTTTGTTTTTACCCATTTTTTTCTGTTTATAAAATAATTTTTAATTTTGAAATTGGTTGCCATGTTTCGTTTTATAGTACGTTAATGTAGGTTCAAGGGCCGAATCGTAATTCACATTTTCTTTCAGAAAAGTCATAATTCTAACGGCTCTAACAGTTTGGGATCCTTCCATAAAATAATAAAGTAATTCTGAACATCTAGTTTTCTGCTACCAGATGTATACCATTTTGGTAATCTGTGAATTTGCTGAAATTTTGCACCCTCAAAACGAAGTTGTAAAAATTTATTATGGTTCGACAGAAAATGCACCATCAAAAAGTTTGCAACGTATCCAAGAAGTTTGACTGTGTGAATTTTGCAATAAAATCATTTGGATTCACAACTTTAAATGATCACATTCACATTCCAAACGTGTTATTTACTTTTCGCAGAAATTCTTTTTTGCACAATTTTCAATTGCCTTCGCAAATTAGGTCTTCGCCAGTTTTTTAGTGTTTCTTGTTTAACCAAGTCGTCGTTATTACAACAAGAAGCGTTTCATGTGAACCATTCTCATTATTTACATACAGCGTGAGTATAAAATAACGAGTGAAATTCATATTATTTTTCTATGGGCAAGTATATTAGAAAATCTTGAAACAGGTCTATTTTCTATTATAAGAATGCAACATTTTAATATTGCAGTCCTTTCCAACATTGATTTTTTTAAAGCGCGATAACGTCATTGTCAGTTGTTTATAATAAATGGAATTTCTCCCGATTTTGATAAACCCTTTTATTGCCTAAACAATGGCATAAAAATTTTTGCACTTTGCATTAAAAAAATCTTCCACGTACGTTGGCTCAAATTAATTAAATAACCTATTTGTATGATCTTCTGTTTGTACTCAAAATTAAAAATGGCGTTACTTAAAACTTTTTCGTATTTCAAAAATTAGAATTTTTTTTTTTAATTTTACTTAAAAATTTTCTTAATTTAAGGTCAAAAAAATGTTATACTCTTGTTTAGGCAATAACAAGATCTATCAAAATGACTTCTGAACGGCGATTGCAATATTAAAATGTGTAGTTTCATAAAAGAAAATCAACCTGTTTCAGGATTTTCCGATATACTTGCCCATAAAAAAAGCTATGAGTTTTATGCATTGCTTTATACTCATGCTAACCTAATGAGCTAACGAATATTGAAATGGTTCACTGTGCAAAAAAAGTGAAAAATTTATTTTAGGGTCGTTGATTTTTGAATTCGTTAAGAGTATTGATATGATATAATATTCAGACTCTTCTTTACTTTTAAATTAAACTACAAGTTAAATGGTAAATTCGAAAAACGGTCACAACTTCAAAATCAGCTTTTGAGTTTTAATCGCATTTTTGCCTTTATACCTTTTCTGTAAAACCAATATTAGCAGAGCTAGATGTGTTTAAAGAATTTTAAAAATTCAGTTTTTTCTTTTCAAAAGTAATCTATGAACTTTATTCTTTCCCAAACAAAAACTGCTTTGAATCGAGCTCATAAAACTGCTATTCTTTCGCCGTTTAATCACCTCTGTAACTGTAGTAGCTTCTAAGATTCTTATACAAAACATCAAAAAAACCTCATCTTCTATAGTGGTTACTCGTGTGCGTTGTTTGTACTGTTCTGTAGTTGTTTTTAAATTATTTATTTACTATTAAAAGTAGCATTAATAACTAATTATAAACAAAACGCAAAATTCTTACAACCTAAACAATTGAAATGAACTTGAAATTTTAAAAGACTTTATTACGGGCGGCCATGCTATAAAACAGCGCTGTACTTAATAAGTTAAATTCTGACTAATTTTGTCAGTTTTGTAAAAACCGTACAACATTCAGGCTGTTATTTCGCTAAGGAATTGATCCCATTTCTGTGAAGTAATATAGTTAGTTATAGACCTTTTTGAAAATAGACGGGCCTACTGCTTCCTCAAGATGAAAAATATGTAAGAGAAACTGGCCATATAATAGATTTTCTCATTTTTACAAATCATAGGTAATCCATCCTTTGGCAGGTTTACAACTTATATTTTTTAATCCGAAAACGGAAAAATTATAAAATATTGCCTATTTCACATGCTAAGCTCCTTAATTCTAGTTGACCTATAAGCAAAGAAAACCTGTTTGCAAATTTCAACATAAAAGTTTGATTTCATCAATAAAGCTTACAGACAGAAAAAAATCGTAATCTTTGGTCTAATTCAAGAAAAAAATTTATATAAACGATATCTCAATATTAATTTTTTTTAAATGGTATCTTGAAATCACAAAACAATAGCCGACACATTTATTATTACTGGTATTTGAATGATGATATAAATATTTGAAGAGGCGATTCCTTGGTCTATTTAAAAAAAATTGTTCATATAAACATAAAGCTCCTAGAAAGTTAACCTCAAAACGTCGCATTTAAAGGATGGAAAAGCTAGAAAGCTAGGGAATCTAAGTGACAATTGTATAATTTTACAGAAACTGAAAAAAAAAACCCTAATATACATCCTATTATTAAAAAAAGAAATAAACTTAAAATATCTTGACAGTTCTAAAATGGAGGCCTATGTACTATTACAATAACACAGTTAAGATACAAGATTTCTATAAAAATCTTTATACTCTCCTTTGTTAGCTGTGGTACCATTTCCAGCAAATTTGCGAAGTCTCTCTGTCTGTATGTCCGCATTTTTTGTCAAATTCTGAAATTTTGACTTCAGATTTTGATTCTACATCAAAAACTAAAGACCACGTAGTATCTTCGTTTTTTGATAACTCTTCGAGAACATGCTCAAAATGGCGGCCGAAAATTGGAAAATTTCCAAAATTTTTTTTTTTACTTTAGAATCGTATTCTACATCAAAAAATAAGACGAACGTGTACTTCTAGTTTTTTGATATCACCTCGGGAACATGGTCAAAATGGCTACCGAAGTCTGAAAAAGTAACGAAACGAAGTTCGTTGTGGTTATGCTTTGCATTCCCAGATGTTTTTTGTCTTGATTTAATGATGGAACACTTTTTTGTTTATTCTGTAAACTAATCAATCTTCAAAATTTGCCATTAGAGGTTTTCATTTCGACATAGCCACCACGTAAAAGCAATTCTGATACTCTAAAACCTGTGGCTTTCGATGTGTTCATGGTTTTTCTATTGATGCATTGTGCATTTCAAAAACATGTCCTTACGTGTCCATGTCTACGACTTCAAATCGATTGTGATATCTGGCTGTTTTGATGATATCGTGTAGCTCAGACAGAATAAAAACTTTTGTTTTTTAATGACAGCAAAGTCTCTATCACAACTTAGGAAACCGTGTCCGCTTATAAGAAATTTGTGAGTGTTTTCTTTGAAGTGTCCATGATCTACTAAAAATATCCATAGAAACAGATTAATACGATTTTTATTCTGACCAGCAGGTCAGGATTAAGATATTGTTTTGAAGATTGTCCTTTACCATAATATAATGACTTTCTTCTGCAGGAATAGACATTATATGATTGATAACTGATTTGTTCATCTTTTTCAGTATATTTTATATTTTTTTTTCTCTTTGTTTTCCTTAAAAACGTACTTTCCTTGCTGTTTTCTCAGTACAAGATTATGAATTATTTTGTCAGATAACAAGAAAGCAGGCAGATGAATTAATTTCCCATCTGCATTAGGAATCTGATAATAAATCGAACACTGTCATTGACTTGCAGCTGCTTTCAACTATTTGCATCAACCCTATTAAATATGTACCTTGATTTTTTTCATCTAGTAAGTAGAATTCCATGAACAGCTTAATTGTATGTTCAAAAGACAGATTGTGGCCACTGTACTTGCATTTACACGTTAGCTTCAAAATATGAGCATTATTTTACTGCTACCATAACCTAACTTTAAATTTACCTTTTCTTCAGGTTTTCTTCCACTTTGAGTTACATACTCTTTTATGTTACACTAACTCATTTCTTATTTCTTTCACAATTGTTATTAATCTGTACAATACTTTGCACTAAATTTCCTTTCATAATCACAAGTAATTACACATTAGAAATTACATGCATACACGTTTGGCACTTACAAGCGTACCTACAGCAGATGGATTTGTTACACAGGCCATCTATGAAAGTTAATTGTAACTATAAATCAGATATAATTTACTTAGGTGCCCTATCAGGACATTGGCAACGGCAATCAGCAAAAAAAAAACAGAAATTGCAATTTTTGGTACTTGGGCTTCCTGACTTTTCCACCCTTTATTATTTTTGTTTTATAATAAAATGATAACTAAGAAGTAAAAGTTGTCTTATTTCAGTATTGTGCCGTTTTTGTCACCATACACATAGTGAAACAAGAAGAAATATGACATTTTGAGGTTAACTAACTTTCCCTTAGGAAGCGTTTTCGAACATATGTATATGTGAACTTTTTTGTTTTGAAATAAGCCAAAGAATCGTACCTTAAGATATCTCGCAATCATCTAGGAATACCCTGCATATCACGTGTCATCGTGTTTGAAACTGGCTTTACCTTGAATCAATCAGAAAATTGTAGCTTGACACCATATTCATTCACAGTGTCTAATTTGAAATAATGCTGCTCATTTTAAATATCTATTCCACGAAATAAAATAAAATTGTTGTGTATTCAGATACTTCTGCCAGATACACAAGAAAATGTAACTAATTACAGATACTGATATTAAATTGGGAAAAGTAATTAGTTACTTCCTCAAGATACGCCAAAAGTATCTAGATACGTGTAACTAACACTGGATGTTATACCTGAATTGTAAATTATTGAATTAGTAAAGTAATTCTGCAGATTGTCACTTCAACAGAAAATGAGTTATTGTGACGATTTTGAATTTCATATTGACCTATTTTATGAAGAGAATGATGTTCTGTAGAAAAAATTAAAGATAGTAAAACCAAGACCATCCAATTAATTTATAATAATAATTTAATATTTTGTTTGAATAATTTGAAGTTTGTAATTTTATATCATAGGTAGTTACGTAATAGAATTCTTTATAAAATTAATAAGTACCTTTTTGTAAGAGATATACAGTGGTATCTCTAGTAGTTGGTCATTTTAATTTACATCACTGGAAAATAAAGTGAATTTTGTGTAGGTTCAACAAAAATGTCTTCTGTTGTATTAGAGATGCACCATTAGTAAAGATTCCACTGTAATAGATTAGGAGAAAAGAAGAAATAGAAAGAAAAATCCAAAACATACACAGTTATCAAGTAAGTTAGGGGGTGATGTGTTTGGTATGTTAAATTCACCAACACACACTCTTCTAGCTTGCCTGGTTGCATGTAAAGCATCTATAAAAAATGCAAGTGGTCTTTATATTTGGTATCTTGAGCAAGAAGACATAAAGAAAATTGAAAAAGAATGGAGTATGGTGATCGATACTTACTTGACAAATACAATTAAAAGAAATATGCATCGTGTAAGGTAAATAATTTAAGATTGATTTCATTTCATGAAATTTGCACAGTAATAGTTGTCTAAGAGGTTTTATTATATATTTTAATTTCTTAGTGGTTTTCTCCTGCAGCAAACATCTACATCGTTAGTAAGGCTAAGAAACAAATAAAACAAAACAAAACCAAACAGGAAGAAGATCTAGTTAACATAAACTGTACAGTAATTTAATTTTTATTTTTATTGACAGAAATGAAAGTGAGCCACTTGATTGTTTCTAATAAATTCCAAAAACAATTTGTCAACAGTTAGATTGATAAAAGTTAAATAGTTACATTATTATTATGCAGTGAATATATACAGGGTGAGTTTTTTTAGATGTTTAGTATGGGAATCTCGGAAACTAGCGGAGATAGAGAGACGATTAAATGGGGAAAGAATTGCAGTTTTAC
>VTPC01091010.1:0-11157 GCA_011009095.1 Ignelater luminosus | reverse complement strand
TTTTCTAAAGTCGATAATAACAGAGCCATAGGCACCGAACAAAATAACAAAAAAACTGTTTTTGCAAGATATCTAGTTAGCCATGCATTTTTCCAAGAAAGAAAAAGCTCATTAAATTGAGCTCGTAAAACTGCAATTCTTTCCCCATTTAATCGTCTCTCTATCTCCGCCAGTTTCCGAGATCCCCATACTAAACATCTAAAAAAACTCACCCTGTATATAAAAACTTGATATTTCATGATCTGGAAAATGTGAAGAAAATAGTCGTGGCAAAGCAAGAGAACATTAATGAGCAAACTAAACACCATTTAATTAGGTATACATTATGTATACAGTAATTCACCATATTAACATAATCACTATGTTTTAGAAAAAAAGTTAAATACAACTGTAATGGTGTGAGTGCAAGACTTAAATGGCACTGAACAGGATACCTTTTTCGTGATCTAAAAATTTAGAAGTCACAAATGGTCAAATGGCAATCATTGGAGGAGGTCTATTCTTGGCTACTGGGGTGTTTACAGGTTAGATTAGTTTCTAACAATAATTTGCTTCGGAAAGATTAAACATGTATGTATGACATTGATAATAATAAATTAAAAATTTTTTTTTAAATATTTTGGTCTTTCCTAATTAGTATGTGATATGTTATTTTGATATAAAACAAAAAAAGATATTTACAATAAGATTTTGCTCTAATTACATAGTATAGGTTATAGTGCTGCAAGTTATGTTGATATTTCTTTTTATCTTATCTCTGAACAATATTATTTATAATTTTTCTTTGTTTTGTGATTTCAGTAACTTTATATGATAAAATGTTTCAAATTGTATACCATCATACAAATTATGATAAAATTTAAAAATTAACTGAATTGATGTAATAGCCGTTTTCTTTTGCTTCACTTTTTATTATTGAAACATGTTGTGATATCATTTAAAATACAGAGTTCTGTTCAATTCCCAATTCCAAATCTTTATGATCATGATCTGTGTAAATTATTAGATAATATGGATCAAAAAACACATTTAGCATATGCTGTGTTAATAATTGCTTAAATACAGTCGTTTTAATAAAGAACCCAAATTATGTTAACAATATTTTAATTTACAAACTAATTTATTTTCTGTTAAATGATAGTTGAATTGATACAGAAAACATCAAAACAAAAATGAAGGTATTGATGATTTTTAATTAACTAATGTATCTTATGGAAGTGTTTTGTGATATTAGGTAAACCTATTAGTAATTCAGTATGGAACTAGAAAATCTCAGTACCAAAATTAAGTAATTGGAATGATTAAACATTGTTGCTATGAACATAAGTGTATTTTTACAGGTAATAAGAACATTGAATGCTAATAATTTTCATGTAACATCGGCTTGAAGAATTGGAGATTCTTTTGCATGGTCAATGCATGTAGCACAGTGCCGTTTTACAAGCTATGTAGGTGTTGGGATATTTTAGTTTCCCAAGAGCTCTTAGTTTGTACAAGGGTCTAGTGTAAGTTCGACTGTTGATAATCATAGAAGCAGCAGAAAGGAATGATATTTAGTATTTGAAATAACATAATTGTATTAATTTTACACGTTAGTTGTGTACAGTGAAATGTAACAAAATTGTCTTGTAAGAAATACTGTAGGTTATTTTTTTTTTCAAACTCATGTTTTAGGTTCAAATAAATAAAGTTGAGTTCTCAAGATGGTGAGAATTTTATAGGTTCTTTAGTTGATCAAAAAATTTTGAAAGTTTTGATTACCATTTTAAGAATAATAAATGTTTAAACGTTTATCTTCATTTTTTTTTATTTTTAGAAAAAGGAATTTCTTTTAGATTGAAACAATTTTAGCTGAGGAACATTTAGTCAAGCAGCAGGTAAGGCATCACTGTAGATCTTTAATACTGTTCTGATTTGAGTTTCATTTTAGATTGAATATCACTGATTGTTGTAATGGTATCAACAAGGAGAATATAAAAAGTGCAAAATAAAAGAAACCTTTAAATCAATGGATCGATGAAAAAGAAGAAATGGGCGATGAAATATCCAAATCATTGGATAAGAAACACATAATCAAAGGTAACCAAAATTTAATAAAATCTATTTAGTTGAATTTTAAATAATATCTCAACCTTGAATAACTTTGGTTTATTAACATTTTTACAGTACTGAGAAAATATGTGAAATATTAGGTTATGGATTTGTTTCATTATGATTTAGCCAGTTTACATTTAGTAGGTGTTGTACATATTTTAGATTATTTCTGATTTCAATGAATCATGAATTTTGTTTCATTGTCTCACACAGTTGCGATCTATTTCTTCCATCTATTCAGAATTAATTGATTAAAATATCTTTAATTTATTTGTGAAATTGTTACTCATACAAAAATGAACTAATAATTCAATTAATTGTTCATTGAAGAGTGTCTGATCAAACAAGCATCGAACATTATTTGCATCATCAGCTACATTATAATTACAACCAGAAAAGAACGGTCACAAAGACAAATCATTGCCTTAAATGCAATGAGATTAACAATCCGTTTTATTAAGATATCTATTCTTTTGAGATGTTTGTATAATAAATTAAATTGTACAATAAATTTGATTATGCTGATACTTCTTCTCCGAAATACCTTAATACAATCAATGTAATTGTTGAATCGTTTCACACAAACAATTTAATCATTAGTGGTCTTTTACAATAATGAATCGATAATTGTTTCTCATTTTTTCATTGATCTGATTTAGTCAAAGTTTGTCATAATTAACAACTAAATTTTAGATTGTAATTGTTAGTTCGATTAAAATTTGCTCAAAGCAAGAAATTACAAAATTCAACTTTTGCATTCAAACTTCAATGATGTTCACATCTTAAAAGTGAAAAACATTTTTCTCTTGGAAACACTTGAAACTCAATGATGCAAATCTAAAACTTTGTGGCTAACATGACATTGTTTTCAATCACTTTGTACATAGTATCATTACTGATTCTGCAATCACAATGTGCAGTTTTTATTGTTTTAGCAGTTTTCTTTTTATCATTGGAATTGCAAAATTCAAGAAATGTGATTTGCTATTTAAAGAATAATTAAGGCTTGTAATTTTTGTAATACATACTATGATGTAATTCAAGCAGAGATCATTTCACTTGCATGTTTACGAACTGACAAGTCACACATTGTTTGTTTTATGGTATGGTAGTTTTAAAGCTTATAATGCATATACCGGGTGGTCAAATACTTATTATAGACAGTTTATTAAAAAAAATTTGAACAGGAAGGTGTCGTTTAGAATATGATATGATTACCTTCATTTTTTTTTTATTAATAGTAAATAACTGGCAATGACCAACTGCTATTTTTTTTAAATTATGCCAATTACACCAGGTGATATCAATTGATAGAAAATTTTATTCTCTTTATAGATGTTTAATTGTTTTGGACACTTGCATAAAAATAATAAATAATAATAATAAACTAATACTTAATATTGTTTTAAGATTAAACATTTAAATTAAATTATTTACAGTAGGTGCTCAACGGCTGTCTTTCTTCTTGGCTGCATGCCAAAACTAAAATTTAATTTTTTTTATTTGGGTACTGACTGCTAGTCATTATTTTTGTTTACAATTAGAGCATTATTGGACTTGTTTCTTATCAGTGTCTAATAATGATTGAACAATCCTACTAAGATTTTTGCAATCAATCAGCAAATAATAAGAAGAATAAAATTTTCTATCGATTGGTGTCGCCTGGTGTAAATGGCATGATTTAAAAA
The DNA here is from genome assembly GCA_011009095.1 of Ignelater luminosus. NCBI lineage: Eukaryota > Metazoa > Arthropoda > Insecta > Coleoptera > Elateridae > Ignelater > Ignelater luminosus. Next base: position 7,375 of record VTPC01091010.1, on the reverse strand, counting down.
AATCGTAGGTGGCCATTGCCAGTTATTTACTATTAATAAAAAAATGAAGGTAATTATGTTAGGTTCTAGTTCAAATTCTTTTAATAAATTTTTTATCTGCAATCGTTTTTATTTTAAACCACCTGTAATAAGTGTAAGTGTTTGACCACCCAACATAATGCATATCTCCATTTACATTATGTTGAGGATTTTCTCTGTTTGCACAAAGTTGCATGCAAACAGCATAGTGTGCATAACTTGATTTTCACAAAATTCAGACTTATTCCCCTTTGCATGCACAGGAGTGATTTGTTATCTTCTGATTACATGATTTACATAATATCAATAGAAAATTGAAACTTGTGTGTACTAATAACCAATATCTGCATAAAATATTGTGTGAAGGTCACAATCCTTATTTATTTTAATTTAATTAAGGATTGCAGCCGTTCACACAATCTTGTGTAAATTGCTCAAATGGATTGATCTACCTAGTGTATACGACAGTTGATTAGATGTAATAGCTATGTGAAGTACACCGCTCAAAACAATTAGGAGATATTTTACTCTTTTCTAAATAATGACTAATAGTTGCAATTTTTTTGCATAAAAACAGATGAACTTTATGACTTTTATATCATCCTGTAATTGTTTTGAGCAGTTGTCTTGGTTATTCTAAACAATCATTTTTTTCTTTATCTCAGAGATCAGAATTTTTTGTGATCAGAATATAATAATGACAAATTTAATTAAATTTCCTTGAAATAATTGTGATAATTAAAAAACGAACTCACAAAACAAATTGCATTATAAGCAAAATATAAACAATGTAGTTAATTCAATAAATTCAAGGAATGATGCCGATTCTTGATTATACACAGCAAAATACAAGGTGTCTACTGAAACACTTTAAACCTGTTCTTTTTGATATCCTAATTAGAAAAGTTTTAAATTCTATTTTAAAGTTATTCAGAGAAAAAAAAGAACTCATACTTAGGTTCTAAACCACTAGAATTTTAATCACAATTTCATTCAATATTTTGTTTTTACTTTTTCCTTTATTGTATGTTATTAGAGTATAATATCGATACCAATTTACAGTGAACCTTGCTAAAATCAAATTTTCACAGGAACAAACACATTGTCTATTCTTAAGGATTGCATTTTGGTTTGGTATTGAATTTCTTTTCTTTCCTTATTTAATCAAGGCATACCTTGATGTAAAAATTTCAACCCCCTCCACATGACGGCTAGGGTTTTTTTAAATTGCTGGGAGGGTCAAGTGGTATCTCATTAGAAAGGGCTCAAGATCATCTATTCAACAGTGTACAAAAACTAAAATTTGGTTAAGCAGTTTTTGAGAAATTTCAAAATGTTTCCCCATTTGCTTTTTGACAAAGATGAAGTCCATTTTAATTCTAGTACATGTTTCACCAATGGTCACCAAGATCACCAAATTTTACTTCCTTGAACAAGAAAGAGGCTTTCATTTTTGCAAAAGGTGAACCGGAACATTTTTAACATTTTTTGCATTAAAACAATGTTTTCAATTTTTATTAAATTTGTTATTTAAGGAAGATGTATCTTAAAGTTTATTTCGAAATTTCTCTAAAACTGCTTGGCCAAATTTCAATTTTTATACACCATTGAATAGATAATCTTGAATTCTTTCAAATGAGGTATCACTTGATCTTTTTTACAATTTAAAAAAATTTTTACATCAAAGTATGCCTTGATTAAATAAAAAACCAACCTGTGCGAACATTTTTCTTTTTTATTTCATATAAGGTATGTGCAAACTGATATTGAAAATGAAGTTACAATTTTTAATTGTATATTATTGTATGAATATTTGCTAGGCCACGGGTTAAGTTTAATTCCTATGGTTGGCACAATGCTTAAGCAATCGTACGTAAATTGTCAGCAATGCATTTTTTGGCAGGAAGATGAAATTTCTTTTGTATGAACAAAATCATGTAATGTGCAATATTTGAGGTTTTTTAGTCACCACCACCAATATATCTCTTATACTGCCTTTCTAAGAACATATGCCGTATCTACAAAAAAGTTCAAACTATATTTGCATAGCTTAAGGGCAATAGAACCAATCATAACTTATCTTGATATTGACAAGCGAGTTCAAAAAAAAACCTGAAACATCTTTTTTTTTTGATTTCATGATCTGTGGACATACAGCCATGTGTTTTTAAAAGGCCAATATATATATATATAGTAGGAACTTTCTTTTGTTTTCATTGTGCAATTTCCATCTAGGTTTGCTCTAAAAGCATTCACATTTAAACCATGTTTACAAAACCTGTAACAAATACTATTTGTGGCAACGTACATGTTCTAGATTAATATTATTAGTATAATGTATTTTAGGATGAAGACTATAAATTCTGAAATGTACATTATTGTATGGGATAGGTGACCATCAGTTGGTTTGTGTAATTCAAGTGATGATCGCCTTCTCAGGCAATCGTGTGTAAATATCAGCAATGAATGATCAGCATGGGACATAGTATTTTGCCTATTAAATGCAGATAAATTTTAATTTCTTAATGTAAATTTTTCAAGTAAGCAACAAACTACATATTGCCTTTGTTTAAATAAATTAACTTCGTTTTTCTTCCAAGGAAACAGTATTGTCTTGACTATCTCCATAAGTATTTGCACAAAGCCAAATAAATGTAATGAACCTCAAAAACTAGTTTTGACCATATTTATAAATTCCCTATTAGGACTCAGAAAGTCAGATTTCTTTCACATCAAGGAATTACTGCTGTGCAAGTACAAGTTCTGGATTAAAATTATGAGTATTATTGATTAACAAAAATTTTTGTTGTGGGTATGTATTAAACATCTATGAAAAATGAAGACTATGAATTTTGAAATGCACATTATTGCATGAGACCGTGATAATCATGTGGTTTGTTTTAATTCCAATGATATTCACGGTCTTAACCGATCGTGTGTAGATGTCAGCACTGAATGATGAACATGTGGCTGTATCAAGTTATTTTTGGTAAATGTAGTCAAGTATTTCCTATGTAGTTTTTCCAGTAGCTATGAAATTGTATTTCATGTTTGTATAATTTTAATTAACTTCGTTTTGTTTCAGAGAAAAATCATTATCTTGGACTAAGTATCTGTACATATGCCAAATATACAGTGAATTCCAAAGATAAGTGCATTTGTGGGAAATGCAGATTATTATTTTTAAAATGCACATTATTGTATGAGACCGTGACAGTCAGTTGGGTTGTTTAATTCCAATGATACTCACGTTCTCAGTCAATCATGTGTAGATTGTCAGCAATGAATGGTGAACATGTGTATCCATAAAACTGCAACTCATGTTTGTATAAGTTTAATTAACTTTGTTTTGTTTCAGAGAAAAGTTATTATCTTGAACTAAGTATCTGTACATAAGACCCTATGCTGAGAATTCTTTTCACATCAAAGAATGTCGATTATGTAAGTACTAGTTCTGAATTAGAATTATTATGAGTATTATTAACAAAATTTTGTGTTGTAGACATTAGAAAAACACCAATGGGAAATGAAGACTATCCATTTTGTAATGTACATTACTGTAAGCGAACACGATAATCAGTTGGTTTGTTTTAATTCCAATGAAAGTCATGTTCGCAACCAGTCGTGTGCAAAATTGTCAGTGATGAATAATCAACATGTGGATTGTTTGAAGTATTTTCGTGTCAAATACAGTCAAATTGTAATTTCTTATTATGCAAAACTAAATATTGACTTAGCAGCCAGCCAAAAAACTGAATTTCATTTTTTCTTTAAAATGTACTTAACTTTGTTTTATTTTCAGCGAAGAGTCGTTATCTTGGACTAGCTGTCTGTATGTATAGGTTAGAAAGAAGAGCTAGAGAAATAGGAAATAGAAACTTAATTAAAATAGGTTATAGGTGGCCATCAAATATAAATGAGGTAGATTGTCTAACTAGTAAACTCGAATGGTGGGAGGAATTAAAACGCTTCGCGAAAAAAGTAGATAAATTGAAAACACCAACGCAAATTTAAAACTTCTATAGGCACATGAGTTGGCAATCGAGAAGCTTAAATTTCCTTTTTTGCTTTATCCCAATTTTTATTTGTCTTAACATTAATTTATAGAACTCAAACCTATCATAGACTGTTTATCTAGTCAGTGCCCCAGAGTAATAAGGGAGCCATGGGGCTTCTAAAGATACGGGGCTTTTGACAAAGGAGCTAAACGCCTCGTCCGGCGCAATTATACGGGTCTTTCTTCATGTAGATACGTCTCGTTGCTGGCTCCTGAGACGTTAGGCTTGGCATCTGGACGAAGCGGCAACCCAGGCCACTCGGGCCATTTGACGAAAGATAGACAAGAAGTGCTATGGGAGAAAAACTATGATTAACTAAAGACAATAAACGTTGGGATATGGCAAAGGAGCTAAGTTTGGTCTTCCTAAAGCCATTTCAATTGAATATCAAATAGGCAAAGAAGCAGTACGGTAGAGTGACCCTCTACGGCTCGGTGTGTTTTCTTTTATTAATTACGTAACGATTGGGTCAGAGGGGAAAGTCTTAGTCTCTAATCTCTTGATTAGTAAAATTATTCAGTTGTGTCCATCACTAATATAAACACCTGTGGGAAATGAAAACTAGCAATCTTGAAATGCACATTATTGTACTAGTGCGTGATAATCAGTTGGCTTGTTTAATTCCAATGACTATCACGCTCTAAGCCAATCGTGTGTAAGTTGTCAGCGATGCATGTATCAACACCTTGAGGAAATGAAGACTATCGATTTTAAAATACACATTATTGTATTAGCGCATGGTAGTCAATTGGTTTGTTTAATTCCAATGACTTATCATGTTCTAAACCAATCGTGTAAGTTGTCAATGATGAACATTAACAAGTATTTTCATGTCAAATGGAGTTGAGTTTTAATGCTTTCCATGTTTGTCCAAATTGAATTAACTTGGTTTTGTTGTAGAGAAACGTTGGTATCTTGGACTATCTGTAAGTATCTAGACCCAAGCCAAATGTCGATTATGTAAGTACTAGTTCTGGATTAGAATTATGAGTATTATTAACAAAATTTTGTGTTGTAGGCATGTAGAAACACCAATGGGAAATTAAGACTATCAATTTTGTGATGCACATTATTGTCTGTGAGCGTGATAGTCAGTTGGTTTGTTGAATTCCAATGGCTATAACGTTCACAGTCAATTGTGTGTAAGCTGTCAGCGATGAATGATTAATATTTGAATGTATAAAGTATTTTCATGTCAAATGGAGTTGAGTTTTAGTTTTTCCAGTAACCACGAAATTGCATTTCATGTTTGTGCAAACTGAATTAACTTTGTTTTGTTTCAGAGAAAAGTTATTCTTGGTCTATCTGTAAGTATCTGCACCTGAGCCAAACATGCAGCAAACTTTAATGAATGTCGATTATGTAAGTACTGGATTAGAATTATGGGTATTATTAACAAAATTTTGTGTTGTAGGCATGTAGAAACACCAATGGGAAATTATGGCTATCCAGTCGTGTGTAAAATTGTCGGTGATGAATAATTAACATGTGATTGTATGAAGTATTTTCCTGGCGAATACAGTCCAATGGTAATTTCTTATTATGCAGTTATGCAAACCAAACTAAATATTGCCTTTGCAGCCAGAAAATTGCATTTCATTTTAGTGCAAATTCAATTAACTTTGTTTTTTTTTCCAGAGAACTTCTTGGACTAGGTATCTGTATGTAAGCTAAATACAGAGTGAGCCTCAATGATGATGATGAGTGTAGTTGCCATTTTACAAATTTTGTGCAAAGCTCCAAATTGAAAATTGTTTTAATGTCATAGAATGTCAATTACGTAAGTATCAAGTTCTGAATTAAAATTGTGAGTATTATTAACAAAATTCTGTGTTGTAGGTATACATAAACTAGAGATGGGCATAAACAAATGATTTTACTAATTCGAGAGATTTAAGGAATTGGATGATTCATTTGAAATATTTATTCATATGCTACAGAAATCTTGATTAAGCACAAACAAAATCAATCATCCAGTTGTTTAAATCTCTTAGTCTCTAATCTCTTGATTAGTAAAATCATTCAGTTGTGTCCATCATTAGTATAATTACCAGTGGAAAATGAAGACTATCAATTTTGAAATGCACATTATTGTATGCGAGGGACATAGTTAGTTGGTTTGTTTAATTCCAATGGCTATAACGCTCGCAGCCAATCGTGTGTAACTTATCAGTGATCAGTGATTACCATGTGACGTTATGAAGCATTTTCGTGTCAAATGCTGCAGTTGTGTTTTGATTTCTTATGCTTTAGTTTTTTTAGTAACCACAAAACTGCATTTCATATTTGTATAAATTGAATTAACTTTGTTTTGTTTCAGAGAAAAGTTGTTATCTTGGACTATCTGTAAATATCTGACCTAACATAAGCCAAATACACCGAGAACTTTCGAGAATGTCCATTAATGTAAGTACAAGTTTTGGATTAGGATTATGAGCATTAACAAAAGTTTGTGTTGTAGATATGTATAAACACCTGCAGAAAATGAAGACTCAATTTTGAAAGGCACATCATTGTATGCAAGCATGATAGTTAGTTGGTTTATTGAATTCCAATGGCTAGAATGCTTGCAACCAATGGTGTGTAGGCTGTCAGCGATGAATGATTAATATTTGAATGTATCAAGTATTTTTATGTCAAATGGAGTTGACTTTTAGTTTTTCTAGTAACCACAAAATTGCATTTCATGTTGGTGCAAACTGAATTAACTTTGTTTTGTTTCAGAGAAAAGTTGTTGTTGGACTATCTGTAAGTATCTGTACCTAAGCCAAAAGTGCAGCAAACTTAGAATGTCCATTATGTAAGTACAAGTTCTGGATTAGGATTATGAGCATTAACTAAAGTTTGTGTTGTAGATATGTATAAACACCTGCAGGAAATGAAGACTATCAATTTTGAAATGCACATTATTGTCCTAGCGCATGACAGTCAGTTGGTTTGTTTAAGTCCAGTGACTATCATGCCCTAAGCCAATCGTGTGTAACTTGTCAGCGATCAATGATTAACATATAACATTATGAAGTATTTTTGTGTCAAATGCAGTTGCGTTTTGATTTCTTATGCTTTAGTTTTTTTCAGTAACCACAAAACTGCATTTCATGTTTGTATAAATCAAATTAACTTTGTTTTGTTTCAGAGAAAAGTTGCTATCTTGGACTTGTTGTAAGTATCTCTACCTAAGCCAAACATGCAGTAAACTTAGAATGTCCATTATGTGAGTACAAGTTTTGGATTAGAATTATGGTCATTAACGAAAGTTTGTGTTGTAGATATGTATAAACACCTGCAGGAAATGAAGA
>VTPC01091009.1:34685-114372 GCA_011009095.1 Ignelater luminosus | reverse complement strand
GGTAGCAGGTTACTAGAATTTAATTAAAAATAATGGCTTACATTTATCCTAAATTTTACAATTTCATTTAGTTATTTTACATTTTATTGCAATTTATGTACAAATTACATAAATAATAACATATGTATACAAGGAATGCTTAATAACAAGAAAGATTTTATTCCAGTAATGGTGGTCGATAAACTTGAGGGATAACTTTAACGAATGTGTCTGGGTACTTGACTTCACAGTTTTCCCTAACACATTAGAAAGAGATTTTATTATTTTCGTATTTTCATAACAACTTTTTCTCATAATTTCTCTCTATGTAACGACAGGTTTTTACAGAATTGCTATTGGTTAGTTAAAGTTGGATATATTTTATGAAGAACACTTTGAAGTTAAGATTATATGAAATTGCCATAAAAACTAGTAGCAGAATCAATTATTGGTCTATTCAGAAAGTAGCCATTTCCTAGTTTTAATTATTTTTAACAATTCAAACAATTAACATGTGTAAGATAATCCCAATATTGCTATCAGTAATAATTAATTTCTTTATAGTCACTCTGCAATCTTTGCTGGTCATTATGACTTTATACCTACCGTGTATTGTCATCGCTCTGAATGTATTGTATCTACATTCTACAGGCCCAATCTACTCACGCAACGTTTATTAGAACTAGTAAATTTAAGATCTGTATTTGAACTGCTTTGTTGTTTCTTATTTTGTTTAGCAAGTTGCTCCAGCATCGCAATGTTAACTTTTACTACTTTTTGTTGTTAGTTTTTCCATCTTGTTTAAACTTAATAAAAGTATAGTTCTACTTATAAAAGAAAACAAAATTTGATCACCAAATTCTCTTTTATGTCTGTTTTTAGGGCGAAATTAAGATGAACCTTAAACACCCGTTTTAGTTGTAACATGTTCCATTTCTGAATGTAACTTTCAAATGGAAGGTTCCTATTTTTCACTGGTTTCGTATTGTTCTAGGCAAACCTAATAAAAAAAGAGTTATTCAAACTGCTATTAGAAACTGACGATTTTCTGTTAAGAAAAGAGATAACATTAATTCTTAATATTTTTCATATATTGCAGTATTTGCTTACAGATGGATTTCTTACTATAGATATGATGTCAATTATATTCACGACAAAGTCTTGAAACAAAAGAGATAAATGCATGCAGTAATTCTAATTATGTACTGTAATGTTTCAGATGGTTGGAGCTGGCTGCACGTACTTAATTATACTTAATCAGATCAAGAATGATTTATTGTTATTCCACAAACCAATTAATGTTACGTCATTGTTTCAATGTGTATAAACAATAAAATCCAAAAATACACCATTGCAAATTTTCTTCTTCTTCAGCTGTCATTAAAATTTTAAAGCAACACGTGATATCTACTGGTAACATGAAACCTAAAATCAACAAAAATATTCAAAGCTAAAATTTCTCTGTGGATATTATCTGAAAAGTTTCTAACCTATATAAACCAATTCATATTTAATATGAGAAATACTAATGATACTAATGATGTTTCTCATCAAATATGCAATACCAATGACTATCAAATTTAAGTTTATTACGTTTGCGCTAGGCGACGTGGTTAGAGTTTATTAAAGTACTATTTCCAGCGTGAACAATTAATTATTTTCAAGCACGGCACTGTTTAGAAAGAAACACCATGGAATGCTTTGGAATATACAAGAAGGTCTTAAGAGTAGCTGGAGTATCAATCGATGGATACGAAAGTACTACCTATAAAATTTATTCCATTGTTATAGTTTTGGGGTTTATCACCCTGTATCCAATATTAAACTTTCTTCAATTATTTAGAGTTAATTCTATGGATGAATTTAGCAATGCGTTTTTATACGCAACATGTGGACTAACAGGTACGTTTTAAATTGTATATTTCTTATATATTCAGTATCTATACATTATAGATGAATTTGGTCGTATTGAAACAAACAGTTTAACACAAACTTGTATAATATTTACATGTTGTGTCCTGTTTATGTTTGTATTTTTGTATATTTTTAATAAACTCGCAGAACAAACAACTTTAAATTTAAAAGAAATATAAAAAAATACTCACTGTGCAAGAATACTTCCAACAAACGTTACTTAAACGTACTATTGCAACCGAGCTACGTTTTGTTTACACCTTCAGCGACATTGTAAAGACGTGACCTGAAGTTCTTATGTCAGGTCTGGCAATTTTATGGTAACAACGTCGAGGTCGAAGGTCGTAATAACGTGCCAGATACAACTTCCCTTTCACCGGGTAGGTAGGTAGGTAGGTAGGTAGCTTAAACTTCGAATGCGGAAGTTAGTTTTATATATAAAGTAATTCGTTTAAGTAAGCTTCAATATGAATCTTTGATTTTAAACGTTAATTGGATGTTTTAGTAACGGGCGACTTTAATCTCTCATTGTATTGTCTAAATGACTTTTAGATAATACTTCTTAGAAACGCTACGTTTAGAAATTAGTAAGACTTTATATGAAAAGGTTTATAAAACTTTGTTTCTTAAAGGTCTTGCCGTTTTTATTATTTGCTTTTAAAAAGTATCAAGAAAAATCCAACACTACACGAAAAATAAAATACAAACTACAGATGCCACTCAAATATTGCCAGCATAGCTAAGTTACATGAGGTTGATATCAGGGTCTTTTTTCAAACTACTTACAGTTGGCTGTAGCTGATATGAGTATGGTTGGGCTGTTCTCAAATAATTTATCAGTAATTTTGTATATTTAAAGATTCTTTAGTGGAAGGCGAAAGTTTCATGTTTGGAAACTGCTGGATTTCAATAAATTTTAAGTATGTACAGTATTTTTTGGGAAAATGACCCTCATATTGTTATTTATTAATTTTAAACTTAACTTACATGTGACTGACCGCGATTTATTTGTAGGTACTTAATATTTTATTTACATCAATAATAGTATACACTGCTTTTACCTTACTATTTTATTTATACACTTACCAGTCTTTTATCGTTTTATAAGTTAAATGATTACATTTTTAATCGTATTATTTATGTCCGCCTGAAATGATTTTGCCATTGAGAGTTACAGTTTATATTTTTTTATATATAGAGTTGCGGCTATTTTCTTTTTTGTTATTGATTGTTATCCTTTATATATTATGTATTCTGTATTTTTCAACATTTGTACACTATTAAGGAAATAAATTAGTACTACTACTACTACTAGCACTACTACGACCACTACCATTAACAAACACTAAGAGAATTTTGAGGTCGATATTTTGTTTGTATTTTGCTTAATGCTACTGCAATTTGCATCTTCGTTTAACAAATGATGAGGGATAGAGTCCTTGCTTTGACGTGACAAAGAAGAAAGTTTAAATTTAAACATCTGACAACTACGTGTTAAAAGTGAACGTACAAACGGTCTAAAGCCCTTTTAAGTTTTAAAGCTTTTAGTCCACATAGAATTAAATTAGGATAAGAGAATGTTTGTTGGCGTCTCTGTCTGCAAAATCTAAATCTTGCATCTATTTATTTAACATTTACTCAGATTTCATTAAAAAGACTGTAACGTAAAAATGGGTTTAGTAACCCCGTGAAATGACGTAGCATAAAATGAAAACAATATGCCTCAAGAAACGACTAACTCTCTTTTGTCGAAAATCGGAGTCATAGGAAGGCCTAGATGGCAGAGAGCGATAACGGTAGGGTTGTGATTTGAGAGGCGCCAGTCTTGGTTAACCTTGACCTATATAAGTGAACAGCTGATCCTAAGACTAACCAACTATTCTGGTCGAAGAGATGCTTAGTAGGGTTCTCCTGCGACAGATGCTTATTTGTACAAGACTTACTGATGGTTTGTTGATTTTTAGTGTGCACAGCCGGAGTCCCACAGCAGCTTTCTCCCACGAACCTTATGCTTTCTGAAACAAATCTTACCATGCGTGTCGCCACAAACAAACAATTAAATGTGAAACAAAGCGTATATTAACACACGCAGTAATTAAACAAGTATAAACAAGAGACAACAATGAATAAAGAGGGCAGAAAAACATAAGTCCAGGTTACAATCGAGATTGTACATAAATACACAAGTATAAAGAGATTCGGTAAATTATTGTAACTAAAGACAGGCTTTCACGATATGGTAGCACCTGATCGAGATTCTTTTATCCAGCACAGAGACTGATAAATAAAGGAAGGTGCTGTAGCACAACGATAACTTCCTGAACTACAGGGAAAATACTATAATCGAAGATTAGAAGATTGCGGCGCATTAGCACTCCGTAACAAAGTTAACGGGATAGGTTTAATTAACCTCGGTAGCTTAAATCACACTTGGATTTCACGACTTCTATACAACTTCAACGATAAAGGTCTTCAGGTGAGGGACCGCGAGTGAATTAACACCGCGATATATTGAAAGCTCGGGACAGACTCTTTTGAAAGTTTAAGCAAAAAGACGCGTTGGCTTGATGCCATATTGAAAAGTTTATACCCCTCGATTAACTGATTCGCGAGAGAATTGCGTTTATTGGGAAACACTGAGGCTGGAGAAATCAACCCATTCCATCTCATCGTTTATTAAATGTATATTTAGGTTTTCCCTTATGTTTTCGTTTCGCAGTCTGTCTTCTCTTGTGACTCCTCGTAGGTATTGTAAAAATTTCATTTCGGCTGTTTGAATATCGCTTATTTTCTTTTGAGTTATAACCCGCGTTTCGCTATCATACGTCATTACCGGGGTGGCCATTACTTTGTAAAGTTTCATTTGTGTCTCTACCCTTGCTTTATTTTTTAACGTATTTCTTATAGTTCCGCAATCTGCATAATGCTTGAAATTTATGTATTTTATTTGTTGTGTCTAGATTTTGGTCATACAAGATTTCGCATCCCAGATAGCTAAAATGAGATATTTGCTCCAATGTTTTGTTTTCGATAACTATCTTTGCTCTTACTGAGTTTTTACCGTGGAACGCCATGAACTTTATCTTGAAAGTTGATATTTTCATATTATATTCTTTAAGCGTTAGATTCAGTATACATATTTCTCTTTGGAGATCTTCTTCTGTTTCGGCAATAAGTACTTGATCATCAGCAAACAGTATGAGGTTTAGCCATTGTTCTTGTCCTATATATATTTTCCTGGGCGCTTTCGTTTTCCATTTTCTTATAATGTCGTCAATATATTATATTAAATAGCGTTGGCGATAGACTGCAACCCTGTTTGACTTCTTGATTTGTTGTTTCATAATTCTCGCCTTCGGCTATTTTTATTTGTGTGTTATTATAATTATAGGCTTTTTGTGGCAGCTATTAACTGCTTAGGGAATTCTTATTTCTTTATTATTTGCCAAAGTTTGTCTCTGTTGACATAGTCGAAAGCCTTTTCTAGGTCAATAAGAGCAAGATGAGTTTCGTTGTTAAATTCTCTTTTTTTTCTGTGAGTCGTTGTAAGGTAAATACCTCGTCTATACAAAAGCGTCCCGTTCTAAACCCGTTTTGTTCTTCTATTATGATGATTTGAATTTTTGAATTTAACATTTTTGCGTAGATTTTATATCCAGCATGTCCCTGTAGTTGCTGCATTTGCTTCTGTCTCCGTTTTTGAATATATCTTGTACTACGTATTTTTTCCAGCTATCAGGTATTTTTTTGCTATGCCAACATTCATTAAGCAGGTGCAGGTATCTATGCTTTAGTAGTAGTCCTCCATATTTGATCAGTTTGGTGTTAGTACTATCTTCTCCTGGGGCTTTGCGATTTTTGCTTATTTGTACCGCATGATTTAGTTCTGCAATTTTGAGCTCGTAGCTGTATGTCTGATTCTTCTAAATGTTTTTGGTTTTGGTATTCGTCATCGTACCATAACTTTTTATAGTGTTTCAGCCATTCTTATTCTTCTATATTGTTAATTCTTGCTTTGTCTTTTTTATCTTTGTTCATTTTTTTTATAGCTTTATAGGCAAAAGCTTGCCGCTCATGTAAGTCGTGCCCTAATTTTTTTGTCCATTTTTCCCAGCGTTCTCGATGTGCTTGTTGTACCTTTAATTTTGATACATTACTTTTCTCTTTGTATTCGTTGTAGATTTGTTTACTTCTGCTTTGTAAATATTTTTGGTACGTAACTTTTTTTTGATTAATTACTTCTTCTAACTCTTCGTTCCAGATATTTTCTCCTTGTTAATTTTGGGTCTTTGACTCAGTGCTTCTTCTGCTGCTTTTTGGATTGCTGTTGCTATGTTATTCCATTCTTTATTCATATCGTCCATTGTTGGGTACTTTAGTAAATATCAATTAATTCTGTTTTGGTACAGTATCTTTAAACTTTCATTTTCAAGAAAATTCACTTTATGTGTGTGCGGTTGTGTTTGGTTCTGTGAGTGTGGTGTTTGGTTTTTCTTTCATCTTTTATGCATTACAATCTTGAACACAACTAAATAGTGGTCCGTATTTAATTCACTTCCCCTATAGGCTCTGGTGTCTCATACCAGTTTGGCGCATTTTTCATTTGCTATGATATAGTCTGATGCGTCTGGCTTTCCAGGTGTATTTATGAATGTTTTTCTTTTTGTAGAATATGTTGCTGATTTTTAGTTTGTTGTGCAGTGCAAAGTTAGTTAAAGTGGTTCTATTGCAGTTTATTGCATGTTCTCCGTATTTTCATACTGTTTGATGTATTGGTTAATTCCCGACTCTCGCATTTAGATTACCTGCTAGTATCAAGTAATCATTTTTATTTACTGTATCCATTGTTTTCTGTAATAAGCTGTCTAACTTTTCAGTGTCTTCTGTTCTTTCTTGTTTGGGGCTACGTGCTCCACATACCGTTAAATATTCTCTGTTTATTTTTAGTTTCACGCTTACTATGCGTTCGTTAATGATAGGTATGTATTTTATGGAGGTGATTTGTTTTATAGATTAGGATTGCAACTCCCGCTGCTGCTCTTGCCATTTCTGGTACACCACTATATATGATGTATTTTTGTAATTATTGGGTGCCTTTCAGCTTTTGTTTAGTTTCAATAATCACCCCTATGTCGCTGCCGATTTTGTCTAGTTCTTTGTCTGGCTCTTCTTTTTTGTTAGCTAGTCCTCTTACATTCAACGTTGAGACTCTCCATGTTTGATCTATATCTTTCCTTTTGTCTTTCTTTGTTTTATTTTTATTTCGTTGGGATAGCTTTTTATTTGTTGGGTTTTATGTTTAAGATTTTCTTTACTTAAGCACGAATTTTTGCATCCCCCCTCTCCCCAGGATCCTTAGGGCTGACTATTTTCGTAGTGCGAGATTCTGGGATATTTTGCCTGCTCGCATGGAGTAGTAACGTTTTAAAACTCGCTGGTATTTTTGGAAACTAATTAGCTGATTTTTGTTTTACGTGGGTTAGATAGCAAATCTAACGCCACAACTCTCCTCCTTTACCCGGGCTTGGGCCGGCAATAACAATCACCAGACTACTCGGTTCATCCAGTAACTATCTTAGGCGGAGTATAGGGCAAAGGACTCGCAAGCCTGTACAGAAATGTACAATATGTAGAGTAAAGTAAAATGTAAATAAAGTAAGAAACATTAATACACCTGGACAAAAACTTTCAGGTAGCCATTGACAGAAAGATCTCAAACAATTATACTGATCAAATTATGCCATCTGATAGACTGATCTAGGCTACAGATCAAAGACTTTGGACAACACGAAAACAGAAATTTTTGGTATGAAAATAAATGTTGAGCTATGGCTTTGAAAGGAAACTATCTAAACAAACGAATTTACATTGTACAGTCAAACAGCACTCAAGGCTTTTCACGAGGCGAAAGTGACTTCAAAACTTGTAATGGAATGCCTTCAAGTACTGTACACGTTAGCAAACAGAAATACAGTCAAATTCATTTGGATACCAGGTCACACTAAACGTGGAAGCATCAAAGAGGCAAGCGGTTTAGCCAAACCGGAACCGGAAAATCTATTCTTTGAACCAGAGCCGGTTCTAGGAATACCCAAATGTTTTCTTAACAAAGCTATAAATACATGGATCAAAGAGTATTAGAGACAGGCACTAGAGGCTATTCGACGAGTAAAGCTTTGTCTGTCTGTGAGAAATCTCTTCCATAATATGAAACTGTTCAATAGTATGCGAGAAAGACATATTTCTTACCAATGCAAGACACTGGACACCAATAGAACCTAAAAACTTTAGTCTGTTCAACTAAAAACTTGTGTAGTCTACTTGCAGGCTCAGAATTGCTTAAGTATAGCTAGAACTAACTGAGGAAGAACAATAAGACCTTTTGGCTGCAGTGCATCTAGATAGGTGAATTGGAGCGATCTCAAGTTCAATAGTAAATAGTAAGAAAAGATTTTAATACTATGAGATTTAAGGAAGAGGAGGGTTTAGGCTGTTTGCAGAACGATATATACTTTTTAATACATTTATAAAAATAAACAAGCAAGAGTAAAAACAACAATAAAATGTGTTAACAACAGTAGACTCCACATCCGTGAAGAGGAACCCTTCACTCAGACTTCTTGATTAGGTCTGTCTCTACCAACTACAACAACCCTATTTATACCACAATTTGTTGCACCTGCAGCCTTCTGAAGTAAGTTAACACATTGTAAAAATGTACATTGTTTACCATATTGAAAGAAAACATGTCATTCTAAGATAATACAAAATAACCATTTGTAGAAATCATACTGATGACTTGGACAGTAGGGAAAGGCATGATTAGTGTAGCCTCTAGAAATAAACCCGAAATTTTAATCGTCATATATAATAAATTGTTTAAATAATTTTTAGGAAATTTCTAGCTAATTCTTTCAATATACTAAAGAGCATTTACACAAAAACTTTACATACAACATATATTTTCTTTTTATCTTGGTGTAGAAACTCAAATACGCAGACTTTCTAAATAAAATTTTAATTGCTATTGGTATTCATATTTGAAAAATAACTCATTTGTTATAACTGTAGTTACAGGAAAAGCCTTAGTTGTGATAAGAAATCGCGTTAAATTTGGTAAAGTTCTGAAGAGGCTACAACGGAAGCCATTCTTACCAGATCCGAATCGTGGTGGCGAAAACGAAGCTAAGATCGTGAAAGAATGTCTGTGGTATATAAATATGCAGGTAACTATTTACTTATTTATTTATACAGTGTATCCGAAAAGTACGGAATATCCTATATATCTCAGTAAATACGCATTTTATGGATAAATGTTTCTTATAAAAGTTGTTCAGTGTTTAGTTTTACATTACAGGGCAATACCAAATAACTATTTTTCAAAAAAACAAAAGCGCAACGAATAATGCTTCAATTTTTTTTAATGGGAAGGTATCCCTTTATTGTACTCATTTAATGAAGAACGTTTTTCTCTTTTTAATGATGTTAAACTTTGATACACTTGCATAGGTAAATTTTGATACGCAAAAACTTGTTTGAGTTTATTTATTCATCTGTTACCTTTCCAGACGCGGTATTTTAAATTTTCAATATCATCTAATCACATTATGGTCGGTGTGATACACTTTTGTTTGTTGCAACAATTGAATGCGTCGTAGAAATGTCAATTAATAACCGAACCGAAGCGAAAAGTTATTTGTTTAATTAATTTAAGCATTTTGATTAACGTGGGGATAAGAAAGTTACAAAAATACGACTTGCTATGGATCATTTATCAGAAAAACATCGTATCGAAATTTTAATGATGCTGGGATATGAAGACAGAAGGAGAACACAGGAGGAAGTTTGCAATTTGTTTAATAACGTGCACCCCAAATACCATATTTCTCAGTCTACTGTAAGTAAAAGTTTGCATAAATTTCATGAGACGGGTTCTGTTAAAAATCGTCCAAAAACGGGCAGACCTAAAGCTCTAAATAATGAACAACGTGAGAATATAATGTTGGCTGTCGTGGAAAATCCACATGTTTCTGTTCGACAAATTGCTCGTGAACATACTTTGAAGCAATCCACTGCACACGAAATTCTAAGAAAGGAGAAGTGGCATCCGTATAAACATTGTATAGTTCAAGAATTATTAGAAGATGATTTAGATCGAAGATTGCAATTTTGGGAAGAAATAACACATAGGCTTCAGGAAAATGCAAATTTTCATAAACATATCCTCTTCACTGATGAGGCAACGTTTTGTTTGAATGGTACCATTAACAAACAAAACACGCGCTACAGGTCTTCCCTAAATCCTGGCTGATATGTAAAAAGGCACACCCACTATCAGCAGAAAGTCAATGTCTGGGCAGGAATTATTGAAACCCAAATTTTGGGACCATTTTTTATAGAACACCGGATGCTTATCTAGATTTTTTAAGATTTGACTGCTTGAGCTGTTCTATTTCCTAATGAACTAGATCCAGATGTACCCCATAACAGAATATGGTTGCAACAAAACGGGGCTCCTCATTTCGGAATTAATGTCCGACAGTTTCTTGATAATACTTTCCCTTATCGATGGATAGGCAGAAGAGATGCAGTAGAATGCCCAGCTTGCTCGCCGGATTTAAGTCCACTTGATTTTTTTCTGTGGGGCCATCTCAAAAATAAGATTTATGTCGATATGCCTGAAGATATTGAAACTCTAAAAGACCGTATTACAACAAGAGATTAGAGCTATCACACCAGAAACGATTTAAAATGCAGTAAACGAATTTGAAAGACGACTTCATCATTGCCAAGCTGTAAATGGTGCACACTTTAAACACCTTCTATGAACTGTAGAGTGTAGTTATACAAAATTTTCAATTCGTAACAGATGAATATTGAAATAAACTTTCAAACATTTTTTGGGTTTTAATCAAAATTTACTTATGCAAGTTTATGAAAGCTTTACATCATTAAAAAGAGAAAAACATTCTCTATCAAATGAGTACAATAAAGGGATACCTTGCCATTAAAAAAATTGAAGCATTTTTCGTTGCGCTTTTGTTTTTTTAAAAAATAGTTATTTGGTATTGCCCTGTAATGTAAAACTAAACACTGAACAACTTTTATAAGAAACATTTTTCTATAAAATGCATATTTACTGAGATATATAGGATATTCCATACTTTTCGGACACACTGTACAAGTACACTATGCCAGGTGTAGAATTGGTTCACGCGCTACAGTAATTTAACATTATTTGCACTAGAGCAAAGATGTAATAGGAAGTTTGTAGAGAATAGAGTACTGCATTTGCATATGTTATTTTTCTGAAATCGGGAAAAATTAAATTAATAATGCAATTTCTGCAAGATCTCTAGTCGCGCGGGAACCAATCCTATACTTTGTATAGTCTACTGGAAGTAAACAAATTAGTTTTTAAAAAGTAGACAAAAAACATTTCGCTGTACGTACCTATTATAAATACTGTAATAATTAATGTGCACGGAATAATTATGTTACCAGGATATACAGCAAACGTCAAAAGTACTGTTCACTGTATAATAGTAATTCACCATCTGTTTTAGATTATTTTTGTACGCAATCATATATTCATATATTATAATTTTTGCCTAATAAATATAATATTTTGTTGACATATTATAAATGAACCGTTGATAGGTTAATGTATCAAAATGATTACTCTGTTACCAGACTTATACGTATTGGAGTGCTGTAACTGGGACAGTAGGTTTAGGAGTTCTAATCAGCTTAATAAAGCAAATTATGAACAGCAACTTCCGGGAATTTCCATACGGTCCATTTCCAACATTAGACATTACAAACAAGTTTAATTATGAAATTTGCTGGCTGTACCAAGTTGTTAGCTTTACTGCATTTGGATTGACTTGTGCTACCGTCGATCTATTGATTTGTTCCGTTTTGATGAACATTTGTTACCAATTTAAGGTATTGCAAAATTTTCTAAAGCAAATGGTCGAAGTCAGTCATAAACGTATAGTTGAGGTAGTATAAATCTTACCATAGACAACTGATGACATTTGAGCTTTATGATTTCTTTGTAGAATAAGTGTTTACCGAGTCCAGAAAAAGTTGAAATTGACACTTCAATCATCCCTTGTAAATATTTAGAGGAGACGCTTAAAACTGCTGTAAGTTATCATGTGGCAATATTAGACATAGCATCAGAAATAGAAGCAACGTTTAGCGAATTATTGCTGTTGGCATTTTTGGTAACTTTAGCCGTGCTGTGTATATCTGTATATCAATTGGCAATGGTAAGTAGATACTTAATAATAATAAGCTTTGGAAATTAGTTATACAAGCACTTTTCTTCGTGTTTCCCAGTTCTCTTCTATCTCATAACTTTTATACAATATCTCACAAACGTGTCAGTTAGCTTTTTAAGAATCCTGCAGCTTTCAACTTAAAAATCATTTTGATTCATCATATTTATTACTGTTTCTGCTTAATTTAGGCTACTACTCTAGTGAGCACTGTAAGACATGTATTTGAAGTTACCGTGGGTGTTTTACAAGTAGCAGTATACTGCTACTGGGGAGAACAGGTAACCCAAGAAAGTCAAACTGTTGGGTTTTACGCCTACAATGCAAATTTCACTGGAAGCGATTTGAAGTTTCAAAGAGCATTAACATTGATTATTCGCAGAAGTCAAACACCTACAGTGATAACCGCTGGAGGGTTTACTGATATTGGTTTACCTACATTCTTCTGGGTAATATTCTAACAAAATTTTGCATAGTAAGCGTAATTAATCTACTTGTTACCTTGTTTTAGATGTTGCATACTTCATATTCAGCTTTTATGGTGATGCGAAACACTAGTAGCGAACGCTAGATACATACCAAGCATTATTTGGTATTGGGTATTTAAGTAGTCACTTATAAACGAAATGCAATGTGGATGATAGATAGTTAATTAAAGAAATCATTAAATTATAAATAAATGTAGCATCTGTAGAATATACCACAATATATTTATCTATGAATTTAAACGCCTTTTTTGTCTGACGCAGTGGAAAATTTAAATGGCGGTTTAGCGCTTGTTGCACTAAATAATTAAACATATCATTATTATAACTTTATTAATAACAGTTAAAACATTAACAACAAAAGAGAGTAACCTTGAAGAAAGTATTTTCAGTTCTGCCGGGCTAGGAGTCGGCTCCTCCCGGCATGCACATTAATTTTTATGTATTTTGTATTGCTCAGCCGTAAGGTCTTCTAAAATGCAATATGAAAATGTTCACAAACGAACCACACATGCGGCTCCGAGAATACCAGTAGGCCGCTACAATACTCCCACTTCAGTACGCTCAGTACGAAAGCACACGAAAAGTCGAATGGAGCAATTGCGCAGCAATGTTGGTAATGTAGACGATGCAGACGTTCATGCTGGGGCAGCGGACTGCAATGGCTGTGCTGTGACTTGCAACGTCATAGGAACAGCTGGCTGCTGGGAAACGGCAGGTAGAAATGAGGAAGCTTAAGCCAATCCACTGCTA
This sequence comes from Ignelater luminosus, assembly GCA_011009095.1. Classification (NCBI taxonomy): domain Eukaryota; kingdom Metazoa; phylum Arthropoda; class Insecta; order Coleoptera; family Elateridae; genus Ignelater; species Ignelater luminosus. The sequence continues at coordinate 100,955 of VTPC01091009.1, read as the reverse complement.
TGTTTACCGGAGAAGGGTCGGCGGAAATGTTTTTTAACACTGTCATTGCGAGTAATGCAAGACTACAGGTGCGAAAACGCTCATGCGCAAAGGTGGGGTCTGAACGGTAGTGGAGGAATAGGAGCACACGACATCTCTACATGTTATGGCTTAACCGCTGTACAAATTTGGTGGGATCACTGGAGTAGGGCCTTCTTCAAAAAAGTTCCTGAGGAAATTAGTGTCATCCTGTAGATCAGCTCGGAGTCTTCTTTTAGATATTTGCGCAGATCTAACATTACTGGAAGCAAGATGTCAACCCATTCTTCGGTCTGAGGGTCTTTAGCAACGGGTGCAAGCGTTCGAAGCGCCATTTGTCTGGGGTATGTAGGCAGCTGTTCAGCAGCAATTCACTCGAAGGAGCTTCTGTAATGCAAAAAACAAATAAAATTCGAAGAGTCGTTTTTGTTCGGTGGTTATCATCGAAGAACAACTGAAGGCGGATGCTACGGTCTCGACGGAGATGTCTGTAATAGGTGTTGCTTCCGGCATATGCTGGAAGTCCTCAGTCGATGAACTCAAACTTTGTAGAGGGCTGATGGTATAAGTGTGACCTTGGATCGTTGGCACAGAATTCTCATCCGAATTTAACGTGAGATATCGCGCCTCATATCGTATCTCTGCTGCGCAACTTTTCGGCTGACTCGGCCACTGGGCTGCAAAGGCTGAAAGAAAAAGAAAAAGCGATGCCGGAAGCAGGGAAGGAGTTCTTCCGACTGATAGTCTCTACGCGTGTTGTAAATTGTCCTATAAAATCGACTTATCGGTCCTATCGCGGGGAGGCCCTGTTACAGGGCTATTGAAAGCGAAAGACAGCGAATCGTGAAATGATTTTCATCTATCATGTTCTACCGGAAAAGCTTGATAAACTCGCGATCGTAGATGCTGTAATTGCGTAGATAAAACGCCTCTGTTATCCGCAGCAAAGCGTCGTTTGCAGAGTAAAAGAGCAAGGTATGAGCAGTGTGTGAAAATGGCATCACTTTCTTCGTTTTCCTATTTTTCTTAAAGCTGATGAGATATGAATTGAAGGGCGCCTATATATCTGCGGAACCTTTAACAAACTTGCGATGAAAGTTTTCAAGCCAAGAAATCGTCGTCTCAGCTCGTTTATCGTCTTCTGTTTCGAGAAATTGCGCACGGTTTCAAACTTAGCCCAATATGTACCTCTTAGGGTTTATTGCGATACCGTGTTCACCAAAGCCGGTTCTATAATGTTTTTAAATGTACAAGATTTTCGTTCCTTTTACTGGATTAATTAATATTTTATCCACATAATAAAAACAAAAAGTAAAGTGGTTAAGTGCACAGTCTATGTAGGCCTGAACAGTCTGTCCAGCGTTACAAATAGCGAATGTTATGACCTTGAATTTGAACAGTCTGAAGGTGGTTGTGACTGTAGTTTCTAGAATTTTTTTTGCGCCGTAGGAATTTGGTTGTACGCTCGCACTAAGTTGACAGTAGAAAAGATAATTTTGCCGTGCATTGCGCACAAGAAGTTCTGCAGGTTTGCAGCAGAATAGCGATCGGGGGTGGTTACAATATTCTGGAGGCGATAATCTACACATGGTCGTCAGTTTTTTTATCGTTCTTTTTAAGATCAGGTGGAGAGGATTCGCCTACGGGCAGCGATAAGGCCAGCAAGGTCTACTTCTCCGGAGGCATCTTGTGAGATTTTTCTGCTATCGGAGGGGCGGTGGTTACTGTCTGATGCACTACGAGTGTTATGTATTTCACCATCGGAGAGGAGCGCATGGTCTCCAGAAATGGTATGCTTCGGTCCCTGAAATGTTGTGGTATCTGTGGGAAGACAGGCCGTTTTTGCTCTTGTGGCCTATAATAGCGTTTTCGTGTCTACGAGTTGTAGGCGGTGTAGGTCGATCAGAAGTTCGCGATGGTGCAGGAATTCACGTCTACTACAGCAAATGGCCGCTTAAGCGTGTGGCGTAATTGCAAGTCTAAAAGCAGCACTTTCTCATCATCAGTCTCGTTAATTCATTCTGTTTCTAAGTGTTTTTGCGACCGACGCTTTGGCACCACTGTCTGTAAGGATTTTGATACTGGATTTATCTGCAACCAAGAGAAACAAACACAGCCGTCTTCGACGTTTCTAGATTGCCGGAACCAAGGTGCGCAACTTTTTTGCGCTTGCTTATCAAAGCGGTGGTGGTAAAGTCACAACCACCAGAGATGGTTGCGATAATGATAGCAAGTCGCTAGGATGGTTTTCTAGTGGACTATAGGTTTTAAAGTTTTGCGCGTATTCCCAGTAAACATTGCTTATCGTCTATTTGCGGTCATTTGTTCACTTCAGCAGTACCTGTAGCAACAACCCGATGATGTTTGTTGAGATCGGGACACTGCAGTTTGAGGTTGCCGTGCTGTCGACAAATCGTACATAAAACTAAATTGTTTTGTTAAAGGATGTAATTACATTTTACGTTAATAGGGTATTACAAATAAAAATTATTATTTTTTTTCTAAATCATTAATATTAATACAAATTAATTATCATCATGATAAATAAATAAGAATTACAAGAATTAATTGAATTAAAGTGTGTCCAAGCCAAGGATGCCCAGCATGGGTATCTTGGGAACGGTAAGACAGCGTTGGTTAAACGAGATGAAAGTTGGCTATTTATAGGATTTTTTTGTTGACGTTTGCAAAATATAGATACGAGGTCTGTTCAAAAAGTATCGCGAATTTTGTGTTTTTTCAAAAATTATTTATTTATTCATGAATATCTATTTTGTCTCATTCAAAGTAATTCCCAGCAGATATTATACACTTATGCCAATGTTTTTTTTCAATCCTCGAAGCACTTCAAAAAATCATTTTTTGTGATCTTGTTCAGCTCCTCCTTCGATGCCGTCTTTCTCTCCTCAATCGTAGCGTAGCGTCGTCCTTTCATGGGCCTCTTCAGTTTCGGGAACAAGAAAAAGTCACAGGGGCCAGGTCTGGGGAATACGGTGGCTGCGGCATCATTAGTGTGTTGTTTTTGGCCAAAAATTCGCGCACAAACAACGATGTGTGAGCAGGGGCGTTATCATGGTGCAAAAGCCAATTTTTGTTCTTCCACAAATCCGGGCGTTTCTGGCGGATTTCTTCGCGCAAATTGCGCATAACTTGCAGGTAATATTCCTTATTGACCGTTCTACCCTGTGGCAAGAACTCATGATGCAACACGCCCCTGCAATCAAAAAAAACTGTAAGCAAAACCTTCACATTAGACCGAACTTGGCGCGTTTTTTTGGTCTTGGCTTGTGCGGCAGCTTCCATTGGAATGATTGAGCTTTGGTTTCCACGTCATAACCATAAACCCATGACTCGTCACCAGTTATGACCCTCTGGAGCAAATTTGGGTCGTCGCGGACAGAGTCCAACAGCTCCTTAGCAATGTTAATGCGATGCTGTTTTTGGTCGAAATTGAGCAATTTTGGTATGAATTTCGCGGTGACCCGTCTCATGCCCAAATCATTGATAAAAACCGAATGGCACGAGCCAATCGATATGTTTAGGTCCTCAGCAACTTCTCTAACGGTGATTCGACGATTGACCAATACTATTTTCTTCACTTCATCAATGTTTTCGTCTGTTGTTGACGTGCTCGGGCGTCCGGCACGCTCTTCGTCGTTCACATCTTTTCGGCCCTCTGAGAACATTTTGTACCACCGATAAACGTTGCTTCGGTTCAAGTTAGCTTCACTATATTGCACAGTCAACATTCGGAATGCGTCCGCGCACTTAATTTTGTTTTTCACACAAAATGTGATACAGAATCTTTGATAGATTTTTTGGAATAGGCAAAAATCGAAGACAAGTCAAAACACGTCCAAGCAAAACAGCTGTCAAAAATTAACTGAACGTTCAAAATGGCCGAACTTGTCAGCATAAGTGAGGGACATGAGTACCAACATAAGGCTACAAAAAAATCGAAAATCGAATATACGTAACCCGCGGAAATTTAAAATTCGCGATACTTTTTGAACAGACCTCGTATCTAGGATAGTTTCAAAGATATTTTAAAAAAAGTAGATTTCTCCATTTTCGTTATTATTTTTTCTTTCCTTTATTTGAAGAGATATCGGAAAACTAAAACCACTTTTCCATTGTCACTTTTTGTTCTCTATTAAAATGCGCTAACAAAATTCCTGTACAAGGTTTCGGTTTCGAGTAACCAGCATCAACCTCATTTTTTTAAATAAGTGAAAAAAAATTGAAAATTGTTTTGAATAGCTCTTGTTGTCACGATTCTAATGATGTAAACATGATAGGGTTATTTTGGTTTTTATTTTTTTGTGTTGAGCGCTGCCGTGACCAACTGTAATAATTGCTGTTTATCTTCAAAGTTTTGGTTGAGCACATGATTTTTGACATAACCCCAGAGGAAAGAAATCTAACGGTGTTAGATCAGGTGATCGTGCAGGCCAGGGTACTGCAGAATGCATTAATTTATAGCATAAGATATCAAAATAACTCTATCATGTTTACATCATTAAAATTGTGACAACAAAAGCTATGCAAAACAATTTTCAATAGCTTTTCTGTCTATTTAAAAAAATGAGGATGATGATGGTTACTCGAAACCGAAACCTTGTACATGAATTTTGTTAGCGTATTTTAATAGAGAACGAAAAGTGAGAATGGAAAAGTGGTTTTAGTTTTCCGATATCTCTTCAAATAAATAAAAGAAAAAATAATAACGAAAATCGAGAAATCTACTTTTTTTTAAATATCTCTGAAACTATCCAAGATATCTAGATTTTGCAAACGCCAACAAAAAGGTCCTATAAATAGCCAACTTTCATCCCATTTAACCGATCCTGTATCTCTTATCGTTTCCAAGATTTCCATGCTGTGCATCCTTATCTTGGACACACTGTATATTGATAAATTCGTTTCGGTTCTTTGTGTTTTTTATTTTTTTTATGTGCAAATGTGTATACGTAAAACTATCTTAAATATTGAGATAGAAGGAGAGTTGTCTAATTGTTTTTTTTCTTTAGGTAGATCTACTGCAGTTCTAACTCGATATCACTTGAATTGTAATCTGGTATTAAACCACTGAGCTAGCAGCAGTTTCTCATTTACTTACTGTAAATTGAATTCAAAATTGCACATAATTATTACAACGAACTTCTTGTATTTTGAATTTAACTGCATCACTAATACAAAAGACAACGCCACGTTCTTTTCTTTCGACACAATTATTTCTACATAATTTAAATTCATAATTTGTTGAGCACAATGTTCTTAAAAACACTCATGCGAGCAAATCGTGACCGAATATTGATTGATATATAATTAATAAAAATAAGTTAATTACCAAATAAAAGTTTTGCAGTTACTTACATTAATTTAAAAAGTGAATAAAACTACTAAGAACAAAAAAGTGGAAAAAGTAAATTAATTAACGAAATATTCCTTTAAAACTTGATGCGGTGTTGTTAACGCAGCAATAATTAAGATTTATTGTTTACTTAACTTAAAGATGCTTCTTCTGTATTGCACGACAAAAACGTCATTATACTTGAATTATTCCAGAAAACCATCGAGTTCATTAACAGTGGTAATAACAAGTTCATTAATAGTGGTAATATATGCTTTTCCTGTCAGCAATAATAATAATTATAAATTGCAACATCAGAGTAATAAACATTTTTCTGCAAAACTTCCTAGCAGTTCAACTGAAAACGTTTTAGTGAGATCTTTTACGTTGACTTTAGTTTCGTTGAGAAGTTGTTTAAGAGTAAATAGTAGTAAATAGTAAATCAATATGCCGGAAATTAACAGATAATGACTGTACCTTATTGTTAAAAGGGTCTAAAATTTTTCTTGTGTACTATAACTATTATGTATCATTACATTATTAATTTCTTAGTAGGTATCGATTTTATTTAAAACTAATACCATGTAATTATTTTAATACACTCTTTTATCACCTGATAGTATGATATTAACATCTGAATAAATTATTTCCACTTTAGTTATTCAAATAATGTAATGTATTTATATCTACGTGTACTGGATTACAACCTTATAACACCAATACACAGAACTTCGAAATCGACTCCTCTTTATCTGATTTAACTGACGTATTTCCTATTCTAACCATAAATAAAATACAACGTGAGTATCAAGTAATGCATAAAATTGACGTTCTTTTTATGGACAAGTATATCAGGAAATCCTGAAATAGATCGATTTTCTATTATTAAAATACACATTTTAATGTTGCAGTTACCTTCTCAGCAGTCGTTTGATTCAAGATAATGACGTCATTGTTAATTTCTTTAAATGGAAATTCGCGCATTTTTTCGCGATTTTAATAAATCTGGTTATTGTCTAAACGATTTTGTTTAATTGAGTGCTAACAACAGATATCATGCAAATACATTATTTAATCTCAACTATTAGCCCAATAAATGTTCGAGTTGCGACCCATCAACCCTTTAGCAACAGGTGTCCCTGTAGAATTTTTTTATTTAAGGCGTAAGAATTTGTATACCCTCATTTAGGCAATAACAGAGCTTATCAAAATTAGAATTGCATCAAAATTGCTTTAATACTTTTGAGAAATTTTTAATGCTTAAAACAAATTTTAATGCATTTATCTAAACAAGTAATCTGAAAAAATATTGTTCTATATTTAGCAGTAATAATATATTATTCTGCAGGTTTCTTATTTATATATATTTATTTATTGTGTTCTAGTTATGTCACTGGCTTATAAATAAAATATCTATCTCTTTCGTAGAATTGAATTTTATTTATTCTGACTAACAATTCATTTGAGTTACGTGCATTACATTATTTATTAAATTAGTACTTTTGAGCTAAGATTCTAAACCTATAGGTATTTTTTTAGTAATGACGTATTGCAAATGTCAGATGAACAAGTCAAGGAGCCTATGAATTCCATCCATACAGATGATGAAGGCACTTCTAATGAGACAGTTTCAACAGCGATGAAGAAAATTTCGCAGACCTAGATTTTGTCATTAGTGTGGAGGATGAATGAATTATTTATGATTTTCTGAAAGAAAAAGAATGTGCAACGGTAGATGAAATGATCACAGAATCAACATTAGCCAGCATGGATGTCAGCACATTGAGCGAGTCAACTGGTACTTCTTCAGCTATTCGAGATCCTGAAATTTCTGAGCTTGTATCTACTCAACCTGTTGCGTTTCCTTCAACTAAAACTAATAAAGCTATACCACCACCTACCCAAACTTGCAATTGTTCAAAATGCCCCCAATGGCTTGAACTAATACAAGAAGAAGGTAAGACTACAAGTTTCCACCACCGGAGCTTTCACCGATGATGTCATAGCAATAAGGAATGATGCTAAAAAATTTAAAACTAAGGCGTGGAAAAAAAAAATCTTCAATTAAACGTTAACGAACTAGTTTCCAGGGGAGAGACACAATTTCCTGCAAATCTGAAGGAAGTGAATACTCCATATACGTAAATGCGTCCACTATTTATGAGAGATGAACTGCTCGATGGTCTTACTGCACAAACAAATTTGCATGAGCGTCAAAAAGACATCAAAATTTAAGTTCAGTGTAGATTCTACAGATACTCGTAAATTTGTGGGCATAATTTTTTATATGTCTGTTTATCACTAACCAAAAGTTCGATCATACCCAGACAGCAAACGTTTACTACCTTTTACAGTAATATAACGTTTTGTTAACTATAATTGTACATCCATACCGTTGGATTACTTTCCATTAACTATTTTAAGGCATCTTTGGATTAATTAACTATATAGTTGCAGTCTAGTTCCTATGACACCGGATGTAACCGTTTGTATGATATTTATTAGCTATATAACCGTCAATTTACAGAAAGTTTATTTGCTAGCGAAACCAAAAAGGTTCATTACGGCAACTGCGCTGTCTTTTGGTCCCCATAAAGTAATATTAGCCTTTAAAGCCTACTATCAGACCCAAGCACGTCATATTACAATAAAATATCATTTTATGGTAACGTTCTTATTTTTTGACTATTTATTTGCTGCTACTTACAACATGAACTATAGGTAAGTACTCTAGCACAAATTTAGCCCTGAGCGACAACGAAATCCAATAACTAAGTTCTTAGATAATAATGTAAAATAAAAACAATTATTATTGTAAAGCATTATTCACAAGAAATAGTTTAGAATATAAAAACAAAAATTTTGTAGTTGTTGCAAAAACTGCCTTTAAGTATGTACAAAAGAAATTGTTAACAGTGGCTGTGAAAAATTGTTCATAATAATTCCGACAACCTGTTTCAAAGTTTTAGTGACGACATAAAATAAATATATTCAATGCGTATTCACCATAGCGTCTACAGCTTGTTAGCGCAGTTGGTCAGAGGACAACTTACAAACCAGGTGGTTACAACTCAGGCTCAAATCCCGGTGGCAGAAACAGACAAAGCTATTAAATAAAAAAAATGTCAGGAACCCTCATTCCACCTGAATATGGGGAGACACTCCAATCCCCCCAAAAACAATAAAAATAAATAGAATGATCTGAAACGAATTAGTTGAAAATATTTTAAATTTTGTTTGACTATTTGGATTTCTTGAAATTTGCGGTAACAATAATTAATTTATAATAAAAATAATTTATGTGGTTTCATGAACGGTTTATCGTCAGCACACGTACGGCATCGGCAGCAGCAACGTAACTAAGTAGTAACTATATAGTGAAGATATAGAAAATGCAATGTAACTTTCAAATGCTCCGAAGATTGCTAGGCTTTGTGACATTCTCACAGATAAATTATCCAAACGTAATCTAAGAGTAACTCTACAGTTACAAAAACCGGGGCATTCTTAACCAATAGTTAACTTATAGTTACCTTTTATTTTACTATTTCTTTACATCGTTCACTTTACACAGTTACTATGTTAGGAAATAGTAAATTTTTGCTGTCTGGGTACCGAGGAAGACTTGCGTTTGAGGTCGTTCTCCAAACAATGCCTGTGTTGCGATTTGAATAAATTCGTCGTTACCTGCATAACGACTGTTGGATTGATTTAATCTTTTTCTTTTAGTATAATACATTAGATTGATGCATCTTTTGTGTATACACTTATTGATAATTGATCGGTGAATAAATTTTTTTTTTATTTTTTAACACCTTTGTTCAGGTATGACTACTACAATCTTAATATAATTAATTTATTAGTACAGATGAATTGTGTTTATATTAAACAAGACTTGTGTGGAAATACTAAACCAGTGCTTAGTTGCCAATAGTACTCTTTACGTCTTTTATCTACATAATTCATGCGGTTTTGTTTGCTTCAGTCTTCTTCTTTCATTGGTTGTGTCCAATTATTGAATTGCTTCCACGTTTGGATGATTGAGAAGTCTAATCTCATGTTTATTGGCTCGTTCCTTGATGACTTCCTCTATCGTGGGTATATTGAGGTCGTTATGTATTTCGTTATTGGTTACGTATCGATACGCGTTGATCATCCTCAGGAATTTGTTTTGACATTTTTGTATTATCTCTCGATTAGATTTATGTGCACAACCCCAAAGTTGTATCCCATACATCCATATCGGTTTGAATATAGATAGATAAATAGTTCTTTTACAATGAAGATTCATTTTAGAATAATGTCCAACCAGCCAATACATTTGTCGTTGTTTAATGCGAATTTGTTCAGCTTTTTTTCTTAGATGGTGTTTCCAGTTTAATCTTGAATCTAAATGAAGCCCAAGATATTTTGCTGATTCTGCTTGAGGGATTGGTACCTCGTTGAGATACGTTCTTAGACTGCAATTTCTTCGCCGCAGCGTATATGTGACGTAGACTGATTTCAGCTCGTTAAGCTTGATTTTCCAGTCTTTTGTCCATCTGTTGATTTTGTTCAGTGTGCGTTGAGTTTTCTCAACTGCTATTGATTGTGATTCATTTACCGTCATGATTACGGTATCATCTGCAAAGGTTCCGGTGAATGTCTCATCTGATGTTGGAATATCAGCAGTATATAGCAGGTACAAAAGGGGTCCCAACACACTTCCCTGCGGTACGCCTGCTTTTATTGGATAACATTTTGACTTGGCATCCTCGTGCATCACTCGAAATTGCCGATTAGCTAAGTATGATTCTAGCAATCTGCAGTAATTTTTGGGTAGCATTTTACTCATCTTGAGGATTAAACCTTTGTGCCACACTCTGTCAAACGCCTGCGACACATCAAGGAATACTGCAGAGCAATATTTCCCTTCTTCAAAAGCTCGTTCAATGACTTTGATGACTCGATGTACTTGATCGATAGCTGAGTGTTTATTTCGGAATCCGAACTGGAAGTCCGGGATGTTTATTAAAGGCTTAAGCCGCTTTAAAAATAGTTTCTCGAATAGTTTTGAGATTGTTGGAAGAAGTGAAATCGGTCTATACGATCCAACTTCCTCGTCTGGCTTATCTGGCTTTTCTAACATGATTATCTGTGCCATCTTGAAGCACTCAGGAACGTATTCCAAGCGTAAGCAGGCATTGAAGAGATATGTAAGCATGATAATGGCCTTCCTTGGCAGTTCTTTGAACACCCCAGGTGATATTTCGTCGACCCCTGGTGCCTTTTTTGGATTGAGATTTTGATCTATTTCTTTTGCTATTTCTATTGGTGTGAACAATTTGAATGCTATTTCTGGTTGATAAGTTGGTATAGTTTGGATATCAGACTGTATTTCGTGTGGTTGGAATGTATTTGCTAGATGTTGCGCAAACAATTCAGCTTTTTTACCGTTTTTTCGTAGCCAGTTACCTTGAGTGTCTCTTATGGGAGGGACACGAGTAACGAGCCTTTTGTATCTTCTTGTCGCTTTCCACAATGAGTATTCCTTGTCCACTTCCGGTCCGAGGTTATTTAAGTACTCGTCGAGGCAGTTTTGTTTGTATGTATTAATCATTTCTCTGACTTGATTGCTTATTCTGTTGAATTCTGTTTTATCAGTAGGGTTTTGGGTAGTGTGCCATATCCTTCTGGCTCTCCTTCTTTCTTTAATTTGTTCCCTAATACTAGCAGGATATTTTATTTCACATATGGAAGTTTCTTTTGCTTCAGGGGTAGCTTTTCTTGCTGCTGTTTTGATATTCTCAATAAAATTCCTAGATTGCCATTCTAGGTCCTTTTTAGATTTCAAGTTTACTTTTAAATTGATTATCTCTTCCAGTTTATCTCTGAAGATGTCCCAATCTGTATACTTATTTGTGAGATTAGTTTTCCTTTTCTTTTTGATAATATTTGCATTGAGGCATAGAAGGACTGGGGTATGATCTGATGTTAGATCATCACTGCCTTCTACTTCAATATAATTTGATCCAATTCCCTTTGATATAAAGAAGTCTAATAGATCAGGTGTCTTTCTCACATCTGTAGGCCAGTAGGTCGGTCTGCGTGAGGAATGATGATCACAATTTAGTTGGTTAATAGCACTTAATAATTCTCTACCTTTTCCAGGTGATATTAATCTTGATCCCCATGCTGTATGTTTGATATTGTAGTCGCCACCGATAATAAATCTCGGACCGAGAGAACTAAAGATGTCGATGAAGTCATTTCTTGCTGGGGTATGTCCAGGTGGACAATATGCTGCAGCAATGTTAAGGTCAGCTCCATTTCGTTGGATTGTGATGACAGTCGCTTGAATGTAAGGTTCGCGAATGTGTTCTCGTTCATAATGTTGAATATTTTCTTTGATTATGATCGCGGTACCTCCTCTAGCACGTCCACTTGGGTGTGTAGTCCAGCAGGAGTCATAGCCACGTATTTTGATAAAATGTTTGTTTGAAAAATGTGTCTCAGAAATAAGAGCTATGTCTATATTGTTTGTTCGCAGATAGATTTCTAGTTCTTGGGCTCTTTGATTGAGCCCATTTGCATTCCACGTTATAATGCGCAGGAACGGATTATTCATGTTTGTTTCTGCTTGACTTGGTTTGGGGTATTTTGGTTATCTCCACGTTTTCCACCCTCTTGGATAACTGACTAGAATTCTTTCTCATTTCAGTCTGAAATTCGGTGAGCATTTTCATCATGTCGTTGATGGTAGGCTCGTCACTTGCAGGTTTTTGTTTTTTTGCTTCAGTTTGTTTGTCGTTGGACTTTTTGGTGGCATTAGCGTAGGTTCCAGAGGTTGAAGGCTTTACTGGTTCTTGTGGTTCGTTGTGTACCATGGTATGTGGCGTTACAGGCTTGTGTTGCTTGTTAGTTACTTGCTGCAACCGTTGTATCGCTGTAGTTTTTTTTGACTGCAGTTCTTTCCTGTTCTTTTGATACACTGCGCATCCTTTATAGTTGGCTGTGTGTCCTTTCTCATTGCAAAGTGCACATGTTGCTACACTATTACGTTGTTTCTTGCATTCTCTTGTATGGTGTTTACCAGCACACTTGACACATCTTGCTTCTCTGCTGCAGAAGTTTTTTGTGTGTCCAAGCTGCTGACAGTTAGTACATTGGGGAATACTATTGTTTTTTTAGGCGGTTCTACGGTTATCTTGCAGTCGACAAGTTCTTTGATGTTATAGATTTCTTTGTTGTTTCCCTTTTGCACAAGATCGACATAAAACAATGGAAATACCTTAGTAGTTTTTTCTCCGCTTTTGTTTATAGACTTCTGGACGATAGAAGTGATGACAGCTACTTCATGACCTAAGGCATTTATGTCTTGCTTGATGTCATCTTGCTTGGTTGACGCTGGTAGACCTCTGATCACTATTTTGTACCATTTGTCATTTTTAAGTTGATAGGTATGGAATTCTAACTTATTAAATGGGCTGTTGGTTGTTCCTTTGTTAGTTTCTTTTATTTCTAGGAGCCATTGTTTGACTTTTCGGTAATCAGTTTCGTCATCAACGGTTATGTTGATATCATTGTTAGACACAGCTTTAAAGTGTATTGGTTTTGCCACTACACTTTTTATTTGTGACCTGAATATATTGAAATCATTAATGTTGCTCACCTTGATAGGTGGTGGCAGTGGTATGTTGCCTTTTTCTTTCTTCCTTTTGGTGACTTCTGATTTCTTATCAGAGGGAGACGGTGTCATTGCGGACTTTTTCCTCTTTCTATCTTTCTTACTTTTTACTTCTCTCCATTGAGGGTTTATTTCATTCTCCAATTCTTCTTCGTCAGTAAAGTACTGTACTGCAGAGAGATCGTTTGTTTTGGATGATTCCTGTAGATTGTTTGACTGATCACGTTGAAATTGTGATCGGAGAGCTGCAATCTCACTATTTAACTGTTGTAGTTGTTGATTTAATTGTTGATTAATCATTCTTAGTTCATTGTTTTGTAGCATAAGTGTGTTTGGATCAAAATAATTTACTGGAATTCCAGGCTGCATGCTGGTGTTTTGTGGGTTCATTTTATCGCGCGTTTATTGTTTTTATCACTTAAACGGTCACTGAACTCGTCACATACTCGTTATCAGACAACGCAGAGAGGGGCGGACACGTCCGTATGCTTTGAAAGTCAAGCGAGTACTAATAAATCTGACAACATTTATGTATATAATTAGTTGGCGCGAGCACTTTTATTTGCATCCTGCTTCGGGAACGGATGGGGTATGGTGTATCAGCCCGGGAAACTATGAGTAACCGACCTGTCAGCGTCATCCCTTGGTTCAAGTGACTCGAGTAATGAAATTTAAAAATACCTCATGACTTAAATCTAAAAGTTCTTATTGGATTTAGGTAATTAAATAGTTAAGCAACTGGGAAAGAAACAAATGCATGACAAACGTCACAGCAGCATATTTTTTTCATTCAGTTTAATTAAAAAAATATAATTACACTTATTTAGATGTAGTAATTACTTATACCTACCTCTCTACTAAATTTCAATAGATTAATGTTTTTTTAAGCCCATTTGTCTGACAGCCGACTACGCAACCTGTTCTTTATGTACTTTAAAATGGAGAAAAATCTTACACAATTAACTTGGGATACAGGAAGGGTCAGTAGGTATTGATAAGCCGTGGCCAAAGCAGAATATGCTCTTTGAAACAGATTATATTTTAAAATCTTCACATAGCAACATATGGCGCAGTTTTGGCAACTTCTACAGAGCTTTGACTTTTCTTGGTTTTTGGTCATATCGTCGGTTTCTACGTCACAGTCGTCAGAATCTAAATTTTGTACGAATCTTCAATGCTTAGTTTTATCTTCTCCCAGTTTTCAGCGAAGCTTATAAGTTCCTCTTTCAGCGTCGCATTGGTATTATATTTAAGTCCGTTGTTGTTAATCTCCTTAAAAAATTTTGGGTGGAGTACAAAAGGTTCCTGCACAAATCCATGTTTTTAGAAAATCGTCTGCTCATGGATTCTACTGTGACATCCATTACGACATTATATGTTGCTATTCTAAACTTTTCTTGTTCCGACTTTGGTTGCGTATTTTTAGACCTTTCATCAAAAATTTTTTACTAACCTACGACGAACTTTAGAAAAATCTTCTTTGATTTCTATATCAATGTAGTTCACCATTAGCCCACAGTATAAATTTTTTGTTGCATCTTGGATGCAAGTCATATCACGCTGTATTGAGCGCAGTTGCTGAACAGCAGTCTGCATCATGGCATTACATCTAAGCAGATCCAGGCCTCTAGTCTGCATGTATTTTGTTTAATCTTGGATCAAATGTACCAGTCAGCATGTCTACAACTAAAGTGTATCTACTTACACAATACGAGTGTAGATAAATTTACTATGTTGTACTATAAACGTATTATAGTGAATACAGAATGCTTATATTTTTAAAATGTGATACCTTGTAATAATTTGTTATAATTGCATATTTGTAATTTTTCTGTTACCTAGTAATTTGTTATTTATGTCAGCATGTCAATTATGTATAAAAAGAAAATTTGGAACTTAATGAAACAGTATTAATCATTCATTTGGTTTTTACTCAACAAAATGTATTGCCGGTAATAAGCCATTTCTACCACCTTAAAAAGATTGTGAGGCTGCAATCTCAGCAATACATATCACAAACTTTTTCTGAAGTTTGTTCAATCTTGATAAGGGATTTTACAGCTGTTCAATCAGTTTAATAGCACTATTCGATAAAAAATGCGTTTATTTAGTACACACATATGTTTTCTAATTTTTCCGATTTAATTATTATGTTACAAATTTTTGATTATTTATAGTTTTATTTATTGTGATAAATATTTAATTACTAAAAACCAGATTATTATTAATCAAAAAGCCAGACTTGCAATTTGCACTCCCTGAATAATGCTGTAAAAATTGATTACGGTCCGATACACATGGACTATCAAAAGATTTGACTGTAGATATTTCCCTATAAAATAACTGTATGCACAACTTTAAATTTACTTTTAAAGTAAAAGCACATTATTGTAAATATTTTTGTATGGATCGAAAATTAGAATTGTGCACCGGCTCTTCGAGCGTTTGCCCGAATGCCCGGCCGTCCCATCCGTTCCTGCCCTGCTTTTTGAAAGGTAACACAGATACAAGAATTCTTATGGTAAAGCGTACAGTTATATATGTTTCAACGAAAAGGGAAGGGGTCCCGTTAGACCCGCGGCCAATGTCCTGGATGCCGTTATGGTCAGGTACAAAACCCACAAACAAATATTTAAAAATTCAAAAATATGAAAAGGAAAGAACAGCGACAATTCTGCAACAATCAAAAAAGATAAGCCTGGATATGATTGTCTTTAGAGAGTTGGGTCACTTGTAACACACTTCAACGAGCAATTTCTATCAGTACCAATGTTTCCCCGTTTTTGCGTAGATGTGCAAATAAGCATACAAAAAAAGGCACTGTTCTTCGCCAACTAAACCGCATAAATGGGGCTTTAAATTCTTTACTTTTTGTGACTCCACTGAATTTTCATAGGCCTTCAAAGTGTATGCAGGTACTGGTGATAACACTCTTCACGAAAACACTCCAGATCTTAAAGCATCATTAAATGTTGTCATTAGATTGTTGCAAAACATCTCCTGTCGGTCATCTCCCGGCACTGATATATTCCTGCACGGAAGTATTCCGGAACGGATCTCTCCCGGTGTAGATTTCTCCCGACACGGATATTTCCCGGGATATACGTAAAATTGAGGTTTCGACTATCCTTAGTCCACAGTCCGTGCCGGGAAAAGTCCATACCGGGGAAAGGCCGCCGGGAGACGTACGTGCCGGAAGAAATCCGCCGGGAGATGCCCGATTTCGGTAATTACGTACAGGTGTTATGTTGTAAAGCTGAATTAAATGTAATGCCGGAGATGTTTTATCACTGTTCCTCTACCAAAGATGTAAAATGTATTTTAATGACGACCATGTTAGTTGGGGCTTCAATGAACATTATCTAAATGATTTCCACAAAAGCGAGCCAAGCGGTTAATCAATCAACCTTCTAGAGTCACGCAGTACATCGACAGCAGTATAATTTTATTCATTATGTAGTAACTAACCAATCTAATATAATGCAGATTAGAGGCCTGTACCGGTTGGATCTTTTAGTTGGACCTTTGCTCGACATGACCCGAAACATGAACTTATCAGGGAGTTAAGGCCTGTTACGTTTCTCCGGTCTATTGGACGTGTCGGACCTGTTGAGCTTATCAGATCGGTCGCGCTTTTTAGGCCGTTATTTTCCTACTGATCTGAAGCAGACTGTACTGAGTCGTACTGAACTGCACCGGACGATTATTGTACAGACTTGAACAAGGGTTATTTTCAAACTCAACTGGACAAGCATTGTATTCATACTGAATCGAAGAGGACAATCTTCGTACTACACCAGACCGACAACTTTCTCTTACTTAGTCGGATGAACGTTGTTTACGGACTAACGCGGTCTTTATTTTTATACTGAACCAAAGCGGAAAAGTTTTCTACTAAATCGTAAAAGCCTGCCTGCGCTGAGATTCTTTTTTGGGCGGGGCCTTAATTTTGAAAGGCACACTGGCCCTATCGGGTTGTTCGGGTCTCTCGAATCGTTCAGGTATCTTGGACCGTTTGTAGCTTAGGGACTGTCGAGGCCGTTCAGGCTCCTTGAACTTTTGCCGGATTTTCTTCAGGCCGCATCAAGTCAAGTTTAATGTTGATTGTTTCGGATATTCTAAAAATTGCAAATCATAATGTATCATTTTTCTTATTTTAGAATCAGAGGCTCAAAACACCTGAGACCAGATCATATCAAAATTAACTGTACTTCCAATATACATAAAATTTGTAAAGACTAAAACTACTTTAATAAGCAGTTAAACAACAATTGACAAGAAAAAGGTTATCCAAAAGACATACTTTGCGAGGTGCGCTTATGGCTAAAATGACGCTAATATCAAAATTTAAGATTAGTTGACGAACATACGACTATTCTTCAAAAATGGCATTGACGTTTGTTCACACTCTATCCATTAGAAATGACATAATAATAAAACATTGTCAAGGCACTCTAGACATCCGAACCATTGCATTTCCTCTCTTCCCGGGTAGCTGCCACTACCCTCACTTCTGTTGTGAGATAGGTCATCCAAAATACATGGTTATGTTGTTGTTGAAAACAGAGAGCTTTAATAAGCAGTGACAGAAGCTTTTGTAAAGAACGTTTATAAAAGCTTTGATTAATTGTATTTGTTGGAAATAAATAAATTCAGCTGAAGCATTAAGGTGTGTTATTGTTGGAAGTGAAGACATCACACCTATCATTTTGGAGACAGCAATACAAAGAAGTTTACGACTTTATTTATTTATTGTGCACAACAGGCTTTGTAGGTCTAAAGCAAAAACTTATTTACAATTCATTTAATTTTAATACAATATTTTTCTATTGCCTTTCATCCATTGCTTCTCTCTTCCAGTCAGTAATCTTCACCTACCTCAGATCGTTCTCTGCCTTTTTCATCCATCTCGTTCTCGATTTTCCCCTTCGCCTTCTTCCGATGGGTTTTCTATGTAAAACCAGCTTACTCATCTTTTCACCCGCCATTCGCTCTGTATGTCCTAGCCATTTCAGTCCTTGACAAAAGTTGTAATTCTAGGTTCCCCATACAGCGCTTTCTGGTTCGTTCTTCGTTTTTATCCCTCTTCTGTCTGCATCACTCCCAAGATGTCCCTCAGAATCTTGCACTTCCATCTTTTTAGTAGTTCCTCTTCTATTTTTCTTAAGCACCCAGGTTTCACACGCATATGTGTGGTTGTTGGTCTTATGATCGTTCGGTATATTCTTAATTTAGTTTTTCTGGAAAGGTATTTGGATTTAATTAGTGTTTTCAAGCTTCCGTATTTTTGGTTTCCCTTAGCTATTCTTGCTTGTATCACCTGTCATTCATGCCCATTCTCCACCAGTACAGCCCCCAGATACATGAACTCGTTCACTTTCTCGAATTCGTAGTTTTTGCCTCTTCTGGATATTATATTCAAGTTTTCTTCATGTTCTTCTTCTATATTTTGTCTTTTTAGCATTAATTTCCAGCCCGTATTTTTTGCTTCTTCTATCTTTTTTATTATTCTTATTAGTTCTTTCTTTGTTTTCGTTAGTAGCACAACGTCACCCGCGAAGACAAGGTATTGATACTCGTTACTGAAGATTGTTTTGTGCCTGTTTATTTCCCTATTTCTTATTTTCGTGTCTAAAACAAGGTTAAATAGGGTCATGGACAGTGGATCGCCCTGCTTTAATCTTCTTTTCACTTGGAAAACTTCTGATCGGTCTCCTTTCCAAAGCACTTCGCTTTTTGTTCCATTAAGTGTCATTTTTGTTAGTTTTACTAACTAACTTTACAATGGAAGAAATCAGTTTTACTTCTAAATAATACTAAAGCATACAGAATCTTATTAGATTTTAGTATTTGTATTTTAAATCACATATGTTTTAAATATTAATATTTCAGTTTGCTTTTGGTTAAATAATCTCTTCTTAAACTTTGCAACCAACACAATCTCTTCACTTTAGCATTAATATATTTAAATTGCTGTACTGCTTGTAACCTAATAAAACGAGTATAATACAATTCTATCTCATTGTTCACAGTTTATATAACACAACAGAATTCTACTAAAAAAATGGCAATGTAGTATTCTTCGTGTTTTTTGTAATAACACTACAACCAAGTATGTAGATTTAGTTTGCGTGTTAATTTATTTAGACTTAGTCATGGACGTAAGCAATAATAGATGTCGCCACTAAAGTTTCATGCTTTGTATTCTATTACTGCAGTCCCGTACAGGGTGTTATAAAAAAGTGGGCTAGCAGTATCTGGGCGTGTTCTACCTCTAAAACTAAACAATTAAAGTTTATATGACAGTTTTCTAAACCTCATAGTTTCTGAGTTGTACTTTTTTTAAGTTCCACATCAAACGGTTATTTGTAGGTTTCTTGTAAACACCTTTGAATCCATTATTTTAATTAATTGTATTTCTTGTCGTTTTCATAACTGGCTGAAAAATTGTTTTAAGCACTAGTATAAAAAAGAAAAATACCAACTAGTAACAAAAACAATTAATTTTATATGAAATACTCAGTGTCCTCCGACTGCAATGCGAGTGCAATGCTAGACCCTTTACATCGTTCAAAAATGCCTGCTTGATTTCGTACAGACATACAGGCATCTTTTACCTGCCGTTGCAGTTGTTGTATTGGAGTAAACATAAAAACATAAAACATAAAAAATCTTGCAAGCTATATTTTTCTCAGGTAATTTTGATGTATTTTTCGCTGTTAGGTTAAGTAACTAAAATTTGAGAAAGACTAATTATTCAGTGGACAGAGTCATTTTTTGTTCATTTTGTTCAATTTAAAAAGGGAAAATTACTCGGTTATGAAAAGAGTAAGAACTGTTAATTTTAACATTTAGAATTTATTTCCAGTTATTTCACCTTTTTAATACAATAACTAGTACTTGTACATATTTAAAGTATTTTAGTTTCGCACTTGTTGGTTTATCCAATCGACGTAGCTTACCACGCGAGCATATACCCCTGGATAGCCTCTAATGGTGCATGGTTTTACAGACCAAGAAACTACACCGTGTTGTACTCCGTTGTGTGTCAATGGACCACCGGAATCAGCCTAAAAGTAAGAATACATTTTATTCAGTTACTCCATCCTTACTCGTTATAGCTGTATACGCTAGTATTGAAATTAACACAATAATAAAACTTAAGATCCCATTAATACAGTCCATGTGAATCTTATTCTCTTATTAGTAATTATAGAGAAATTACGTACACTGCATTGTCCTTTACCACCTTCTGGCACACCACCACAAAGATGATACCTAGAATCTACATTGCTACCATGTGCCTTTGAGCAATCTTCATCGGTGTAAATTATAAGGTCTACGCGTTGAAGATGTTCCATTACGTTACCACCAGTCTAAAATGTAAAGTAGTTTTATGTCGTTTCACAAAATTGTAAATTGCATTGAAATACGTACGTAAGGATGACCCCATCCAGCTAAGACTCCGGTTTCCCCTCCTGGAGGTTTAGCACCTTGTTGCGGTAAAGCAACAGGATGTACATCGTCGCTGA
This sequence comes from Ignelater luminosus, assembly GCA_011009095.1. Taxonomy (NCBI): domain Eukaryota; kingdom Metazoa; phylum Arthropoda; class Insecta; order Coleoptera; family Elateridae; genus Ignelater; species Ignelater luminosus. The sequence continues at coordinate 80,386 of VTPC01091009.1, read as the reverse complement.
AAGGTATAGGACTCCCCAACTGTAATGTAATAAAAAACGAGTGCAATCATGCATAATGTTGGGAGCACAGCATTCACATTCTAGCAAACCGAATGAAATAAATTCTCAACGTTACATACCGTTAAAACAGCAACGTCGTTTGCATAATTCAGCCAAGGACTGTAACTCTCGTGAATCTTAACTTTTGTCACTTGTATAATATTATTTTGACTGGAAATTTTCAAAACTCCGTATTGAACCGATAGATAACTAGTAGGTCTAAAATGTGGCACTACATGATAAAGACTATATTTACTAACAAGTCACGAAAAACCTTACCTTGGGACAACACAGTGTGCAGCTGTTAAAATATGCGTTGCATCTAGAATGGATCCTCCGCAAATATGGGAGCCAAGGAATTTTAATGAGATCTACAATAAAGCCAAAATGTTAAGAAGAAACAATTAGTCTAATTGGAAATACTCATTACAATCCAAGGAATTTCCCCCTCTTTGGCGTCTGTTCCATTCACTACCCTTCCGCTACCGGGAAGTGGTGAAGCTAAAAGCACACATTGCAGTATCAGAATAGAAAAGAATAATTATAATCTTACCAAAACAAGCGGTTGCTATAACGGATAGTAAAATTAGTCTATACATGATGAAGTTTGCTAGTAAACTGATCTAGACGATGGGCTATTTATATAGTAGAATCTGAAGTATCAGGTCTTTTTAACCTTGTATGTAAATAACTTTTTCTATCAGTTTCATCATGCAGTAGAGGTCATCAACGAGATATCTCATAAAAATCTTGATAATGAGACACAGTTAAAGCAAGTGTATGTATGTATGTCTAAGTGGCTAAATAATAATAATGTCTATGCTTAAGTGTGCAATCTATTGTGCAACTGAATGTTTCTAAAAGGAAAAACTAAAGATACTTTGATATTTGGTTGATCTGTTCTTTGAATTCCTCAACATATTTTTTCTTCTAAAACTTAGATGTACCTACCCCCATTCATTACATTAACGTGTAACAGTTTTTACATTTCTCTTTTAAGAATTTTAACAAACAAAAGTCAAAATTACATAAATCTGATAATTAAATGCAACCTCGAGAAAAAAGTGTTTTTGATAAAGTGATAGCCGTCATGCACCCATCGTATCTTATCATATTAGCACTACTTTAAATATAATGTCATTTTAAGCACGCAGTCGTATCATGATTGGTTATTTCCTTTTATTTGTTTGAAAGTTTATTTTAGTTGATTTTTTTCCGAAGCTTTGTATTCCTAAAAAATATATTTTTTGTCGTTTCCGTTTGTTAAAAACTCTCTTTGAAACGATCTATTATCAATCAAAATCAAATATTTGGTTTCATATTTTTCTTGGTCCAACAAGGTACACAAGCACATATTCAAAATTTAGAATGTACTTAAACAGTATGGACTTAATTTGATTTTGATAACTGCAATAATTTAGGCAGGAAAAAAATTTTAATTGAGCTTGCGGCATGCAAGGTAAATTTTAGTGGCGTTCAAAACACGTAATAAGATAAAACCACGTTAAGGGGGAATTCAAATGCTTAGCACAATCATTCCAGTCGTTTATTATTAGAACAAACGCAATTTTAATTTAAAAAAAAACCAGGTAATTCTTAATTAAATATGGGAGGTACCTAAAAGAATGTTTTGATAAAATACGAAAATTTGCTGCATATAAAAAGTGTAATTTCATATACTAAAAATATTGCTTTGTAGGTACCAGCTTTTCAATGCGATCTTCAAAACATAAAAAAATATTGATCTGAGATTAATGGTTTAAGGGTGAAACTGGAAATTACTAAACATCGTGATTCAAAATGAATAACAAAATACAACTACATTAAAAATCAAATAAAACTATTTCAGGTGTTGAGAAGAATTTATTATAGCAAGAACATTTAGCTTTCTGAGAAGTTGATAATAACTACAAAAATTCATTTGATTTCCAGTATAAGTAGCTTTAAATTTAATAAATTGTCGAACTTACAAAAACCTTTACTGTTTTAAAGTGAGTGGAAGCTACATTTACTTCATCGTACACATGATTAGTTAATATCAGTCAACCCTTGTATATTATTTATTACCCCTTTTGCACAATAACAGGTTAATTCTTGGAGCACATTCAGATTTCTGCCATTACATTTCTTACACGTAACACAGTGTGTGAACTGAAAAGCAAGTTCTGTATGATGCTTTTACTATACGGATATGTACAGTGGATTTTATAAAAATCTGCGACAACCAATATTTCATGATGTAAATAAGGTTTCGGAAGACTATTATTTTATACCTATAACAAGTTTTCAGACTTTGAAAATATAAAATAAAGCCTGTTGGCGTTTTACAAATGCAAAAATCACTCTCAAGACTTGTCCCAACTGTTTATGAAATGCGCTGTACTAATATATCGGGTGCTTATAGTTTACTATGAATGTAGGGATTTTGACATGGAGGAAATCATTAAGCTAAGACTAGAAGCAATAGCATTGAAGATACATGTTAAATGACATTTAAAAAAACAAAACAATAAATGTCAAAATAATAAACTAGATCGTTTTTAACAACCATTTTATATTATTGTTAATACTTATACTAACTGTAAGTATAAGCACACTTTGATTCTACATTTCCTACATTGAAATTGTTATGTTCGTAGCAGCCTAAAATTTCCTGTAGACACTAGTGGTTTTAAAATGAACTAGGGCACTTTAATTTTGTAAAATCTGTTTGTCTAAGTCAAAACTGATTTTTTCTCATTTATTTTGGCATTAGGAAAATATATTTTACAACTGTAGTAGTCAACCATGAAACTCTTAGGTCGTTTTGGAACCAATACTACGTTGGATTATCCATGTTTTTCCTTTATTTGCGTTAAGAGTCGCTCGAATTAACACGGCTAATCGACGTCCTATTGTATCTATATTATTTCTATTTTTATACTAGCATAATTTTTTACTCCTCGTATTAGACAGTACATGATGATCAATCTATTAACACAAAAAGATTCTTAAATTGTACAATTCTTACAGAATGCGTGTGCAGTATTAGAAGCGAAGATCTTTTATGGGCAACTTTTTTGAATGCTGAGGATCTATTATCTCCGGCAGAAAACATAAATTGAAAAAAGTCACTAATTGTTCACACATCTTTGTTTGCCAAAAGTTATCATCTCGGTAAATTTTTTGGCACTTAAATTCCCGGGGAGTCCATACTATAAACATGCAGTATTTACGGTTTGTTATATGTAACTGGCCGTGGATTTGATAATAATAGTTGTGAGTTAGCTTCAGTTTAATCTCTCCATCACTTTCACTTAAAAGATTTACTTTTTTTCTCGAATTCCGTCTAAAACACTAGACTTTGCAATATTTGCAGGACATTTTACTTCAATAATTCCATCCTTTTCAATTAAACCATCGGGAGATGCTGCCAAAAAACTGTATTGTGTGTCTATAAAAAGCCCACACTCTTTAACCTTTGTATTATACATATCTTGAAATTCTTGAATTGCTACTCTTTCGTGATCTTGTCCCCAACGCGTAGCAAAATTTCTAGAGAAAGTGGAATATAAAAGCCTTTTTATTAAATTACCACAATGGGTACCTTTCCGCAATTTACAATATTCCCAAAGTTCGATGCCGTTAAGCGTATGGATCTTTCTTGTCTCCAAAGCAGATTATTTTGCTGGCCTAGTGTTTGTTGTTCTATTTCGATACATTCTTCTTGCGATTTTTCCAAACTTCATAAAAACTTTGCTTTCTTATTTGCATACTCTTCTTCAGTTAAAGCATCATCCAATACATTTCCATATTCTGCGTCAGGTGGGTTAAAACTTGTTTTCGGTTTCTTACATTTTTTCGGAAATAATTGTCTACGGCTTCGTTTCCATGTAGCTGTTTTTTGTTTTAGGCAAATGAGTTTTTTGGTGTGCTGACCAGGACTGCAGTCTACAGCTTTTTTGTGTATTTTACGAGCTAATTCTCCCGATCCTACGTTAAATGATATGGCTGCTGCTTCACATCGGGTTTGATAAGATCGTTTTGCTGTAAAATTTCCACCTGTAAATTTAGCCACTACAGCATTGTAACATTCTGCAACATTGTTATCCATGTTCAACAAGAGACTTTATGCATTCCTGGCTACTCTATCTACCGAAACTATTATATCTTGATATAATCCAGATTGTTTCAATTCAGGAATCCAGTTTTGTTCATTAGTAGATTTGGAGCCAGTATAGAAATATTTAGCGCAACAAGCGTGATCTACAAACACGTGGTGTACACTATTTAAAATGTCCTTCTTAAGAAGCTTCATTTTATCTGATAACGCAGCATTTTCTTCACCAATGTAGTATTGTTCGGCACTTTGTATACCTCCACGCAATCGACGAATTTTATTATTTAATTCGTTTCTTTGACGACATGGTACAATTTCACCTTTACAGCTACGCCTTTTGGTTGTTAACTCGCGTAATTTAGTACAAAGATTTCGCAGTAGGTGATTGCGACATTCCACTTTTTGAACAACCTTATTGCCATAAGGTCATGCCTCTGCTAAGCGTTTAGTAACGCTACTGTCCCCATCACCAACTAAATCAATATACTTTAAATTATACAACTCCACACTTACTTTGAAGCCCTCTACAATAATATCAGCTTCCATTCCTGTTGACGGCTTTTCCCAATTTTCGCTGTTTTTAGTTTTCGCCCGAGAACATATTAACAATATTTATTCCAAATTCCTAAGAATAAAACTTTTCCGGTTTTCTGTCCAACAATGACCCCAACACCTGAAGCTGCATTGTAATTTACACGATATGAGCGCTTGCTCCATGCACCGTCTGCAATCACTGTTATCATCGGAATTCCATCAGTGTCGATTTGGTTTTCCTCTACAGCTAAACGAGGTTCTTCTTTTGCAGCAGCTTCCAAAACAAACCAGGCAGTATCTTCAATATATCTTGCAATGACTTGCTCAGTCTTTGAAAAATGATAAACGCTCATCCAAGGTATATCGCAGATAGCTAAAAAGTCTCTTAATTGAGAATACCCAGAGCCTGTTGTTATGGTACCTAGGACAGCAGCCTGGTTAACAGCCATTGCATCTTGGTTTGGATCGGTGTTGACAATACTACTAACGCAGCACGATTTACATTTTATAACTATTTTGCTCAGTAGTCCCAGTCGTTGCTCAGAAATCATTTCTAGGTGTTCGTTTTTGCATGTAAATAATGGATGATGGGGAAATGTCGTTATTGCTTTAAAAAATGAATTTATATCAATTATTCTTCTACCACTAATAATTTCATTTTTGTTCCTTCTGGTTTCATCGACACTGGTGCTTACATATATGAAACTAGTGGAAGTAGATGGTTGTTCTTCTTGCTCTTGTGATGAACCACTAATAATTTCAGTTGAAGTGGATGGTTGTTCTTCTTGAACAATTTTGCACCTATTGGTTTGCTCTTGTGATGAAGTAGACGGTTCGTTTGCTTCTTGAACTTCTTGCGTTATATTTTCTCTAGTAGAGACTTGGACCATTCGTATTTCTTTCATTCTACGTTGGATACTTTTGCGTTTTGAAGCTCTCGTCAACCTGAGCATTTCAGCAGCGTTCTTGCAGACTACTATAACGTTTTCATAATCTAATAAATATCACAATTAATATTTGTGTTGCACTTTACACTTCTGAAACAACTTTACGTGCTAAACTATTTTATACCACTTGTTGATCTTTCAGCGACCGGCACTGAACTGAAAGAACTATAATATTGTAAGCCTACAACAATTCTTTTAGAATTTAGGCGTATATTACGAAGTATAAAAAATGTCTTGTTTAATTAACTGTTAAGTCTGATTTGTGATTTTACTGGTCTACGAACCATAAGATTTGTTTATTTTTTACCGAGTTGTAACAAAAACGAAGTTCGTAAATTATTACTTTAGTAAATTTTGAAATGGGCCAGAAACGGGTCAGTGTTTGGAAAAAGCCATAGTAATAAATATTGGTAAAAATATAATATTGACAGCCGCATGATGTCTGTTTTTTTGTAAGACCGGTCTTTATAGTTATACTTATAAACATAGTATGTGCAGATTTGGTTATGAAAGAATCTCATTAAAAGGCCCATTGTTTTTCTTTGTTGTATTTTGATTTATTTCATTTACACCTATTGTAGATTGTTCTGATTTATCTATTGTAGGAAAGTTTATTTAACGAAGAGTCGTAATCCGATATTAATATGTATTTCCATGCTCATCTATGGTCTGTTGGCAATGACCGACTTAATTACCCGTAACGAATAGGGGATATTGGAAACATTCTTAAATTAATATTTAGGGTCAAGTCAGTCGAAGTTAGAAGTAAAGATGAATAAACGTGTAGAATTAACACTGTTTCTTGGTTAATTCTGTAAAATAAAATAGTGAATCTTACACTATCCAGCAATATTTTCTGACATCTGTTTTATTCTTATATCCTTTATTTTCTATTGCAGGCGACACTTATTTTATTGCTGCTAATAAAACTACATTAATTTGGGATACTCAGTGGTAATAGATTTTATACAAAGTAAAAGATATTTACGTTAAAGATATTCAAGTTAATACCTTTCTTCAAAGAATAATTTTGTTGTTTTACAGATTAAATAAGAAATAATAAATATTAACTTCCCAAATCCTTTTTACATCTAAAATTAATATTTTCACACTATGTCTCGAAAAAAAGATTTTTGTGTTCTTATTCTTTAATATAATAGAAAAACTTACATCACATCACGTCATCCTATGTTTATAATAACATTGCAATTTATCACGGTGTAATTTCATTTGTTTTGGTTTGTTTTGATAAACACAAAAACGTCTACCTCAGAATGTGTTTTAGATTGCTTCACGTCGGCTATAAATTAGGGTTTTAACATTAGTTTGTAATGGTAGCTGTACCATGAAAACATCTCTATCTTTTTCACAACTTTTTAGTCCTTGTTGCAAAAATATTCCAGCAAAATTTAAATACCCCCTTAATACGCTACGTAAATTTATTACAACAAATAATTTTAAAGCGTACAGAATCCTATCCGTTATTAGTAACGGAGGTAGAGTATCTGTATTTTAAATTACACATCTCTTAAATACTAATATTTCAGTTTGCTTTTGGTTAAATCACTGCGTTGGACAATTATTTTATTCCTAAAATGAATACCAGTGTTGAAAGACATAAATTTAATACGCGTGTGCAATTACCTGGTGAAATATTTGACTTGTTTTTAAAAGACTTGCCTAAAATTGTCCTTAACTGTGAATTTTCTACACTGAAAGATCGTCTCATAGCTCACCGAATAGTGTGTGGTATTCGAGATAAACGAGTAAAAGATCGTTTATTACGCGAATCGGGTTTAAATCTACAAAAAGCTATCGAAATATGCAAGGCCTTGGAAGTTAACACGTTGCATACATGCAAGAAAAATTCGAGCGGTGCTGACACAGCAAGACGGGGCAGGTCCAAAGGGAGAAACTGACTGGTAGGTCTATTCATGGTCCCAAGAAACAAGGTCATTCTACCCCAACACAATCTTCTGCTGGCACTGAAACCGCTGCAGCCGTTGTGGATTCATCCATGGTAAAAGATGTCCTGCTTATGGGCAATGGTGAGGTAAATGTGAAAAGTTAAATCATTTCTCTAGATTATGTAAAACAGTAACCAGATACAATAAAAATGTTCATGTAATTGAACAGAACGATAATACAGTTATTTCAAACAAAACATCAGATGATTCCGATGAGTATGTGTTGGGTCAATAGAATGCAATGAAATAGCAGTATCGGACTGGTTCCAACCTATACTTATTATAGAATCTAATAAACTGCTACAATTTCAGATTGACATATTGCTAAATTACTTGATGAATATAAAAATTTATATCATGGTATTGGGAAAATAAAGACCAAATCTTGTGAGTTAGTACTCAAGAAGGATTATGAATTTGCTATTACTCCTTGTAGGAAAGTTCCTTTCCAATTTTTGCCTTCACTAGAAGAAGAACTTAAAAGAATGGTCGATGATGGCTTAATCAGCAAAATTACTGAATCAACTGAATTTGTAAATCCAATAGTACTAATTAGTAACGAAACCCAATGGCAAATTAAAAATCTGCTTAGACCCCGCAGTACTTAATGAAGCTATTGTTAAAGAATATCGGCATTTGTCTACATTTGAAGAACTCACTACTAAATTAATTGGTATGAAGTACTTTACAGTACTTGATGCAAATAAAAAATTTTGGCAAACTGAATTAGCTGAGAAGTCTACACCTTTAACTACTTTTTCCACTCCTTGTGATCTATTTAAGTTTTTTCAACTTCCTTTTGGATTGTCGTGCGCTCCAAAAATATTTCATCGTATATTCTTTGATATTTTTAAAGACATCAAAGGTGTAAAAATTTATATTGATGTTTTAATCGTATATGCTAAGACAATAGACAACCACGATAATATTTTACAACTAGTGTTAAAAACAGCTTTAGATTATGGAATAAAACTTAATAAAAAAAAACCAAAGGCTAAAGTCACTAAAATTAAATATGAAGAACACACTCTATCTTCAGATGGTATTTTTCCAGAGAATGATAAGATTGAAGCCATCACACAAATTCCAGAACCAACTCGTGCTAAAGAGCTTTCACGTTTTCTGGGTATGGTGACATATGTTAGCAAATCCATCGTGGTTTGGTTTATTATTTTGCATTTCTAATTTGATTACTACGCTAAGTACCTGAACCACTGAGCTGCTGGAACGGTCTACGTATGTAGTTTTATAAGTTCTATATAAGTTTAGTTTAAATTATGGATTATCGTCGCTGCAGGTATGGATACGTTTCTTCGAATGTTGTTTGCACGTATCGTACAAATTAGGTATAAAAAAGGGACAAGCGCGTACTGGTACAAAAAAAAGATGTACAGAGTAGAAAAAAAAGTATTCAGGCAGGTTTTAGTTTTCAATTAGGGTTATTGGTTGATCAGCGCAAAAACTTTTCGAAAAAAACTGCTGTATCAGCGTCTATAACAGGAATAAGCGAAAACTTGATAAAACGGTTTTACATTATTCTTCAAGTTATTTCGAGTGGCGACAAAATTAATTTAATTAAGTTTGATGAGTATTGTGTAGACACAGCGAGAATATTGGTCGAATTATATTCTTGATACTTTATGCTTATGTCAGTTCACAAAGTGTTAATTCACGGAGCACAGATAGTAAAATCGTCGTTGTTACCAATTGAACAAATATCGGAAGATGCGCAGGAAAAGTGTCACAAGTATATTAAAGAATTTAGAAAAAACTTTTCGCGCAAATGTAGTCCAACAAAAACACTTGAAGATATGTTTGTAAGGTTTCTTATCTCTTCGCATCCTCTTATTTCAAGCATGAGGGAAGAAACTTAAAAAAATTGAAAAACTTTTCACCGGAAGCAGTGGACATGTTAACCTTCAACGGACGGGCCTCACAAAATTACGTAACAGCCTAACCGGGGTCTAGTCAGACCCCATGACAGAATATTAGCAATCTGTTGTTCGAACTTGAAGTATCAATTGTTTAGAAATTAAAGACATAAGGACTTAGAAATAGCAAAAAAGCATTTTCCATACTTGAAATGCCTGAGCTATAAGTTGTAAGTCCGAGTTCCGTTTTCTCAATGTTGGCTTTTGGTAATTTAGCTCGTACGTCTATTGGTATTTTAAACCATTTGGTTCCTTTTTTTGCCAAATATTGTAAGAAACCTTCAGCGTGACTGCTGAATTCTGCAATGTTTTCAACCTCGGCATATGTCTCATGATTAGCGACAATACATCATCTTCTTGATCTACCTCAGACACGACATCGACTTCTTTTATATATCACTTGCATCCACTTGTTATTTTCAAAAGCGGAAACATCGTTTTCAAGTACATATAGCAGTTCCCCATCTGTAAGGGGCTTACTATTATCAGAACATGTCATAGAACTCATCTTGAAGCGTACAATACGAGCAACTATCAAAACCTGAGTGCATTTCTTGCATTTTGCACATTCACCCTCAATATCATAGTCGGGGAATCCCCGACCTACAAAAGAAATTTGAAATACGTTTAGTAAAATAAAAAACGGAAAACTACAGACATTACTGGGAAATTCCCCTGCTTGATTGGAAATAATTAGGACACATTTTGTATACCGTAAAAGACAAACTGGGGTCTAGGAGGACCCCAGGTTGAAACATAGTATAAATTTTAAAAAAACGAACATTTACGTAAAATAATATATTGAACAGATGGAGAAAATTACAAAGAAAAGATAGGTGACCGCACAATATACAAAATTTAAAATCAAAAAAGTTATTTCAAAAAATCGTGTCATGGGGTCCAAATAGACCCCGATCAGTTGGTTGAAGGTTAATCTCAACAAATATCGGCGAATCTAATTCGACTATATTAGATTTAGATAGTACAACCAGCGAGGATAATTTGTCCGATTATAGCGAATATAAGCTATTTGTATTTCCACACCATTTGTTGTTAATTAATTAATTCTCAGCCCAATTGAGCGACTCGAGAAACATTTTGTCTGCTCTATTAGATCCGCCATTTTGAATGTTTTTTAAATTTTGACTTTACAATCGTAATCAGCGACCACAAAAATATGACGAAATTTATTTTCAGCCTAATCAAGCTTCACGAGAAAAATTATGTCTGCTATATTGGATCCACCATTTTGAATTTTTAAATTTTAATTTCAAAACTTGAAAACTCCGATATGTAAATTTTCGTAGATGTTTGTTCGCTTCCATCATTTGTGTTGTGTTTTTCCCATCTTTCAGCTTGCTTCTTTTCTCTAGCTGCTTTCATTTGTTCTTTTTTGTATGATTTTACATTTGTGTGAAGCATGCATCCAACATGTCCTTTTCTTTAAAGATTTAAAAATTCCTTGTCTTCCTCAATCTTCAATATCTACATAACATTAGCATGTGCTATGTCAAACATCGTCTAAACGCTTTTCAAATTCTTTTTCCCTCTTTTTGCATCTTGCTTGTTACTCGTTTCTATGCTTCTGAATTGTTCATATAACTGCTTCAACTTTTTTATGCAATCGGAACGATCTTGTGTGGGAAGCTTTCTTCTAAAATATTAAGCATTTATTGATAACAAAAAAAGCACTTTAATGTAAATTCAAGCAAACTACTCTTAAATTAGAAAACAGTACACTCAAGCAGCTTTTTTTCAATGGCAACTTAGAACCTATAATTTGATTGTGTATTGCACCAACAAGAAATACTTTAACTCTAGGCATCTTGTAACAGGAAAAAGTCGAAAGAGAGGCCTAATTCCTGTATAAGTCAGAAGATGTTCAGTCCCGTAGCTCGAAGTTGCAGACCCAGGTATTGATGTTCATACCTGAACCTAAACCTTAGATTTTGACTGAAAATCCAAAAAGATACTTAGAGGGCGCCAGAAGCTGAACTAGAAGAAAGAAACCATCGGCTAACCCACGCAGCTTTTCGTAGGCTAACACCCTGTATATGAAGTTCTTTCCAAACAACACCCTGTATAAAAAACTTAGAAATCGTGTCCTGAGATCAAATTATATTCTCTTCACTTACCAAGGAACCTACATTGGTTCCGTAACTTAAAATAAAAGAAACTTTATAAATTTCCAGCCTCTCTCGTTTCTTAAAACTGTAAATAATTCTTTACACACAAAATGAAATATTATTATGCTGGTTACTAGAAGTCAGGATTCTTTTTTTACGATACCAAAATAAAGCTTGTAAAACAAAACAAAGCTTTTATAAATACAAACACAAAAAATTAAACTATATGTAAATAAACCATCTATAAAAAAAGTCAAAATGATATGAATAAATCAAGTAATTGAGGCTTTGGCAACATCAAATAAAAGAATTACAGTATTACCTAAAATTGAATTTGAAGGATCCGTTTAGTAGAAGCATTTAAAAATCTTTAAAACAACACAAAAGAATTATTGAATAAACATCTCAAGAAAATAAAATTAAACACGATTTAAAACCATTATTAATTAAGAACATAGATAATTGTATTAAACAAAAGTGTCGAAGGATTCGCGGTGTTCTCGTTCGGACTCCCCCAGAAACACACCAGATTTAACAAAGGAAGCAATTCAACATAATAAAGAAGCTAGTTGCACACTGTATTCTGAATGCTAACATGGGCAAGCATAGAGACCGTGGAAAATTTTCGGACGCTCGTGGTTGAGTATAAACCGGGCTTTTTTCGAGACATAAAATGCTAAAACACCAACAGAATTTTCTGCGAACTGATATTTACAGAAAATTTTTAGACTTCTGTGAGACGATTTTAAATTGAAATAAGGCACGTACAGACTAATAATTTTTACAATAAGATTTTTAAGAACCTTGGACCAAATATCTGTTAACAATATAGCTAACTTATTGAATATTGAAAAGCGAAATGCAACAACACATTGATATTAAGTAAACGCATTTAAAGCGAAACTCAAAGCAGAACTCGATTGAGCACGCAAAATGTTGAAATGACATTACAATCTTAAATAGTAATAGTTTAACCTCAACTACCATTGTCAAGTGTAAAACACATTTTGTCCTGAAACTTCATCTTAATTTGCGTACTTAAATTGCATGATCCATTTTCTCTCGGCGAGGAGTGACGAAACAAATAAACGGAATTAGGAGGTGCAATGTTAGCATCTTGATGGTCAATGCGGCACCACTTAACGCCATCTAATTTACTTAGAATTTTGTAGGTTATATTTATTTACATAGAAAAACAAAATAAAAGTGCCCTGTCCAAAAAAATTAAAAATCTTTTTCTCACCTTATAAATAAGATCCACCCTAACGAGGATTGTTACAGCCAGAAAAATTATGTAGTCCTTAGCAATTCACATAAACTCACGCATCGAGGATAACTTTCCGCTCAACGGACCTATTAGCGTTAGGTCAAATTCCCACATCAAGTCTTCTGCAACAGAAACTTGGTTCATGAAAAAATTTAAAATTTAACGACCAAGGAACGACTCGAACCGGTAAATACTATCTCTCATCAAGACATAGAAGTAAATTACAATTAGGTAAAATTAATACCGAATAAGCGGCCTGGATAACCAAATTACATCGATCCACTTGACAAAAAAATGAGAGTTTAATCTTTCCAATCACTTAATTGTGATAAAGATAGTCCAACTTTAATCAATCTACTAACAAAATTTACCATGGAGTAATATTAACCCGAAAACAAGTCACAGCGGTAAAAGTTCAATTTATTTCGGAAAATAAAATTAAACATGTCCAGCTTGCGAAAATAAATTTAAAAAAATTTGCCAACCCAAAAATATGATTTAAAGATTAAAGAAGTTTGTAATGTTATTTTAAAATTCGCACTAAATCCGCCCATGTCTTTCAATTTCGTTCAGGTATTTGTTTTTTTGACGCGTAATATTTAAATTATTTCATTCTATAAACGAATGTTTGTTACAATTTTATTCTAAAGAATTGATAACTTTGTGGTCTCGACTTCTGGGCTCCGGTAGACGTGCCTTTTGCTATTTTCCAATATCAAATTCCTGGAATCTTAGTCGCAAAAATTGGAGTTAGACAGTCTCGATTGAGCCAGGTTTAAGCTGGTAAATCTACGAAGTGGGATTTTCCATTGGTCCCATAAGATTCTCTGCATTTTTAACCTGTTAGGGCGTGCATCTGACTTTTCAACCCCACTCCCGTAAGTACACATTGCGCAACAGGAGACGCAGAGAGCATAGGCAGTACGATAAGAGCTGCGTACTCGAACCAACGTACGGGAATAATTTTCGGCGTCACCCCTACAAATCCTCAAGTGGTTACAAACCGAATTTAATTGAAGCGATTCTCTTAGTAAAAGAGAGATCGGACTCGAGAAATCCTATTTCGTCGGGTCTTTGTCGTGTTATTCACGGAGGAAAGCCGGTTTGTTTACCGAAAAGCGGTGCTTAGAAAGCTTTGTTATGGTGGGAAGCGTTTTTGCTTCAATTATAGTTACGCTGGTATTTCCCAAGAAATAAAAATTGTAGAGGGTAAAAACGCAACAATGTTGGTCCCGTTGGTGCAAAGTTAAAGGGCCTGTCGAGAACAGAAACTGCCAGCCTTGTAAAGATTTGAATTGTGTGTGTTTTTTACATCTTGGTAGCTCCGTGATCCGAATGGACTAAGTAAATTTAAAGAGCGTTTGAGACTCAAAGTGGTTTTAGTTATTTTTAAAGTTTGTGTATAAACACTTGGATTTTGTTCTTGTGCTTTTTGGTTATTGTTAACAACAGTGATTGTTCTTTGAAACCTAAGTTCCCTTGAACATTGGTGGAACGTGAATCAGCTGCTGTCAATGAGAATCAGAGGCCTGCACATATCCCCTGGAAGAAAGATTGCCGTTAGTGTAAAAAAGACCTGTTTTGTTTTGTTGTCTGAGTTTTATTGATTGTTTCATTTGATAAAAGACTAGGAGAACGTGGAATTTGTGAAATATTCCATACGAAAACCTTGCTCAGGCAAGATTAGTTTCGATTTTCTCATTGAATTATAATATTTACGAGTAATATTTTTAACTAATTTGTAACAGGAACGTTCCCAGGTAATTTTAGTTGATGTTTGTTAAAGTATTGCAACATAATTAATAATTTTTGACTACTGTTTTTCTTTGTTACTAGATATAAAGTTTATTTGTTGCTATTTCAAAATTCATTGTCAAGTTTATCTTGTTTTAATTAATTTAATATCTAGATTTTGGCCTTTTGTTTCATGTTTTGAAATTTTAACGTAATAGAATCTTTTCTTTTTGTGTTTATTGTAATAACTTGTTTTTACTTTTATTTTCTCATTATTTTGTCAACCTTGTTCTCCAGTAAAGATATCGATTCATACCATTTATTGACATTCTTTTGTAGTGTTATCTTGTTTTTTTATATTCTTGTTTGTGTGTGTTTAATCTATTTTTATTATTGTATTAATAAATGTAAGAAAGGTCGATTATTTACATTTTGTTTTTTTTGTAAGTGGATCTCTGGTCCAGACAAGCAGCGTTAATTTCGTTACTTTGTTCGTTTGGCTATTAAAAAGCACGGTGGTGCTTAGTCTAGATTTCAATTAAAGGTCAGATACCTTTGTTCAAGAGAGAAGTAAATATTAAACTGGTATTTCTTTCTTGGATCTTCTTTTTTGAAAAAGAAGGAAGTCTTCAGAGGACTTCCTTGTCAAAATTGATTAAGACAAATCACGTGTTTATACAGTTTTTTTGTTTGTGTTGAGTCTCAATCGTGAAACGTTAAAGCGAGTTTTAATAAAGCTTCCACGAGGTAAGTTACACACAGTGTGAGGTTTCGCAAGAAGCCTATATACAGGGTGTCGGATTCACGAGTAGTCGCGTGACCGACCATCAGAACCCTTCGATCTACGACTGCTGGCGCCCTCTTTTGTGAACATCCATTAGTTTAATAAGAGTTTTGGAAATCGGTGAGCTTTTCTTTGTGTGAGATTAGGTAAGTTCATTTGAGAATCCACCCCATCTGCGGCATGAGCTACGGGATTTAACATCTACCATTGGTCTGGACGGGACTTGTGCATACTTTTGAGCATCTTCCCGTTACAAGCTACAGAGAACTAATCTACCTTTCAGTATGAACTCAACATCATTAAAAATATCCCTACAAAGAGAGAAAAATATCTGAAACATACAGAGACACTGAAAATACGGATTAAATATAACACAAGGAACGGTTCTTTATTGAACTAACTGTTGTCAGCATTTCTCCGAAAAAATTTTGAACACTATCATCATCGTCATTTTCATCTTCGTTATCCTTAGGAGGTTCACCATGAAAATGAATTGTCACATTATGGAATATGGTACAAGCGTAAATTATCCTGACCGCTTTGGCATGATGATAATGAAGAACACAATGTTTTAATATGCAAAATCTACTTTTTAAAGCACCGTTCAAGCGTTCAATGCAGTTCCTTGACCTAACATGTCCTGCATTGAACTCTCCCTCAGGAGTACCTTCTTCTGTAAAAGGCGCGAATAATAAATGCGCATGTAAAGTAACTAGGTGGAGAGGAGGCAGTCGTATTATGGCTGAGCTTAAGCAAGCGTCGGAATAATGTCTACATTGCTAGAATAAACATTACTTAAATCGTGGTGTGTGTTTTATTCATATTATTGAAGTATGCACATAATAATACATGGTGTCAGGTTAAAAATATCTAACAAGAAAACGTTAGGTGACGTAAAATATTAGTGTGTTCCATATACACAATACAATGGTTGAACGCGCTTCTACGGATATCAATCAGCTCAGGCAGCAAGTGGAAAGCCTCCTCCGAGTGGTCAACGACCTACAAGTTGTAGCAATAGATGCACAACGGAACGAGAAAACCGCAAGTATTTTAAAATTCTTGTAATCCAATACCAATGCCAGCACCATTTTCATTTAAAAAAGAAAATTGGCAGGTATGGTCCACGCATTACAAACGTTATAGGGCGGCTATTCGTCTGAAGGACACGAACGAAAAATCTTAAATAAATAATTTATTATTACATATGGGACCGTCAGTAACTAAACTAGTGAAAACCCTACGGCGTTTAGAAGATAGTTTTAATACTTATAAGAATGTAAAAATATTTTTTGGTTAATATTATCAAGGTACAACAAACGTTATTTATGAAAGGGCAAAATTTAACATGCGAAACCAAAAAGTGGGCGAATCGGCTCAAGACTACGTCAGCCCGATAATTAGTTTAGCCAAAACGTATAACTTCCAGGTTCTTGAACAACAATTAATTAGAGATCGGTTAGTAGTTGATATAAGGGATGAAAGATTACCTGAAATGTTGCAACTGGATAGTACGTTGACCGTAGAGAAGGCGATCGAAAAGATAACCCAAGCCGAACGCGTTAAAACGGAAAATAGGGAATTACGCAAAAACCTGAGCGCAGCGGCCGGAAATATTGACAGAGTCACTAACTTCCAAAATAAAAGGGGACAACAAAAATATAGAACTCGCAAAAATCGAGAACGAGAGAAATCAAGTAGAAAAGAGAAAGAAGCACAAAAGTGCTCACGCTGCGGTCGTAAACCTACGCACCCCAAAGCAAAATGCCCCGCTGGAGACGCGAAATGTTTAAAATGTAAATTAAGAGGACACTTTGCGGATGAGAGTCGAACCAAACTAACCAACAAAGTTTATGCTTTATCAGATAGCGATTCTTCCAGTAACCTCGATGTGATAGAAATAATAAAAATTAATAGCGTCAAGTCTGAAAACTCTTGGAAAGTAACGTTTTATTCGAGAAATGACATGATCGAATTCAAAATAGATACAGGGGCGGACGAAAGCGTCCTTTCTTTCAAAGAATATCAACAGGAATTAGCCCAGTTTTATCCACTGGAAAAGACGAGCGTTAAATTAGCAGGTCCCGGGAACGGCCCAAACAGGAAATTAAGCGTCAAGGGCACGGTTAATCTACCAATAACTTACAACGGTAGGCAGACAACCCTTAAATGTTTTGTAGTGTATAGCTACGAAAATTTATTGGGCCGCCCAGCGATGAAAAAACTACGAATAGTAAATGGGACTGTTAACTGTTAACAATTAGTTCGGTGGCTCAAGCAAATGAGGAAGTGTCCCCAAAGAATACGAATGACCACGGATCAAACAAACTAATCTAAAGGTATAGGTAAACTAAAGAATTTTAAATACAAGATTTGTCTTCAGCAAAACGCAGAACCATTCTCTATCCATGCACCCAGAAGGGTACCTGTACTCCTGTTATCAGAGGTAGAAAAAGAAATCGAAAAAATGGTCAGCGAAGGCGTCATCTAGAGAGTGGAAAAACCAACTGAGTGGTGCACCCAAATAGTCATTGCACAAAAAAAAATGGAAAGGTACGCGTATATGCTGATTTCACCAAGTTAAACAAATACGTAAAACGGGTCGATGAAACATTGGCCAAATTAGGCGAAACTAAAATATCTTCAAAATTAGATTTTTCCAACGGTTTTTGGCAGTTACAACTATCTGATAGGAGTGTAAAATTTACAACCTTTATTTCACCTTTTGGGAGGTACGCGTATAAACGAATACCTTTCTGAATTGCGAGTGCATCTGAGGTAGACAATAAGTGCGTTAATAGATAATTTAATCTTAGAAGGAGTTCACTTACATGCAGACGATATCTTAGTAAGCGGTCGCAGTATAACAGAACACGATAAAAATCTAAACAAAGTGCTAATAGAATTGCAGAAAAACGGACTTACATTACCGTAAATAAAAGTAAATGCGAATTTCACTTAAAAGAACTAAATTACTTGGGACATATAGTGAGCGCGAGTGGTATAAAAATCAACCCCGATAGCGTCGCAGCGGTTACGAAATATCCCGTTCCTCAAACGTAGCCGAAGTGCACAAATTCCTCGGTATGGTTAACTACGTTTCCAAATTCATTTCTAATATATCGCATAAAACTTAGTCCCTCAGAGATTTTCTACGCTATATGGAGTTTGTTTGGATAGCAACACACCAAAAAGACTTTGAAGAATTGAAAAAGGAAATAATAATGGCTGCAATCCTAGCAAAGTTTGCGACTAATCGAGAAATACGCGTATCAGCTGAGGCATCAGCGGAACATTGGAACAGCGTCAACATGATGGGAAACCAATCTGTTTTTGTTCAAAAAACTCTCAGTGCATCGGAACGTCGGTACGCGCAAACCGAGAAAGAAGCGCTAGCGATTACGTGAACGTGTGAAAGACTGGAACAGTTTTTACTCAAAACGAGATTTCAAGTGTTAACTGATCATAAACCCTTAACCGCGATTCTCGCGACCAAAGAACTAAATAAACTGTCAAATCGACTACAACGTTTTCGTACGCGACTAATGAAATTTAATTATAACATCACATATGTTCCAGGTAATACCTTTTTCTTGCCAGAAGCTCTATCACGAGCTCCACTTTCCCCAAGGCGCAACCAAACCAGACGTAGCAGTCACCGAAATAGAAAATCTTTACATTGGATTCGTCATCAAGGCTACGGAAAAATTCCTTTCCGAACAAGCTCGCAGGAAGAAACTGGCCGAAGATGGAAGTCTTCCTATTGTAAAAAAATATGTAATTCGGGGGTGGCCCAACATACAGAAGTTAGATACCAAGAGTTCAGTGTACTACAAACATTGCGACGAGCTGGCTATCAACTGGCTATCTTCTATGTTATCGTGATTGATGCGCAGTGTATCAAAAGAAAAGTAAAGAACTGCAGTCAAAAAAACTACAGCGGTACAACGGTTGCAGCAAGTAACTAACAAGCCACACAAGCCTGTAACGCCACATACCATGGTACACAACAAACCACAAGAACCAGTAAAGCCTTCAACCTCTGGAACCTACGCTAATGCCACCAAAAAGTCCAACGACAAACAAACTGAAGCAAAAAAACAAAAACCTGCAAGTGACGAGCCTACCATCAGCGACATGATGAAAATGCCCACCGAATTTCAGACTGAAATGAGAAAGAATTTTAGTCAGTTATCCAAGAGGGTGGGAAACTTGGAGATAACCAAAATACCCCAAACCAAGTCAAGCAGAAACAAACATGAATAATCCGTTCCTGCGCATTATAACGTGGAATGCAAATGGGCTCAATCAAAGAGCCCAAGAACTAGAAATCTATCTGCGAACAAGCAATATAGACATAGCTCTCATTTCTGAGACACATTTTTCAAACAAAGATTTTATCAAAATACGTGACTATGACTCCTACTGGACTACACACCCAAGTGGACGGGCTAGAGGAGGTACCGCGATCATAATCAAAGAAAATATTCAACATTATGAACGAGAACACATTCGCGAACCTTACATTCAAGCGACTGTCATCACAATCCAACGAAATGGAGCTGACCTTAACATTGCTGCAGCATATTGTCCACCTGGACATACCCCAGCAAGAAATGACTTCATCGACATCTTTAATTCTCTCGGTCCGAGATTTATTATCGGTGGCGACTACAATATCAAACATACAGCATGGGGATCAAGATTAATATCACCTGGAAAAGGTAGAGAATTATTAAGTGCTATTAACCAACTAAATTCTGATCATCATTCCTCACGCAGACCGACCTACTGGCCTACAGATGTGAGAAAGACACCTGATCTATTAGACTTCTTTATATCAAAGGGAATTGGATCAAATTATATTGAAGTAGGAGGCAGTGATGAACTAACATCAGATCATACCCCAGTCCTTCTATGCCTCAATGCAAATATTATCAAAAAGAAAAGAAAAACTAATCTCACAAATAAGTATACAGATTGGGACATCTTCAGAGATAAGCTGGAAGAGCTAATCAATTTAAAAGGAAACTTGAAATCTAAAAAGGACCTAGAATGGCAATTTAGGAATTTTATTGAGAATATCAAAACAGCAGCAAGAAAAGCTACCCTTGAAGCAAAAGAAACTCCCATATGTGAAATAAAATATCCTGCTAGTATTAGGGAACAAATTAAAGAAAGAAGGAGAGCCAGAAGGATATGGCACACTACCCGAAACCCTACTGATAAAACAGAATTCAACAGAATAAGCAATCAAGTCAGAGAAATGATTAATACATACAAACAAAATTGCCTCGACGAGTACTTAAATAACCTCGGGCCGGAAGTGGACAAGGAATACTCATTGTGGAAAGCGACAAGAAGATACAAAAGGTCCGTTACTCGTGTCCCTCCCATAATAGACACTCAAGGTAACTGGCTACGAAAAAACGGTGAAAAATCTGAATTGTTTGCGCAACATCTAGCAAATACATTCCAACCACACGAAATACAGTCTGATATACAAACTATACCAACTTATCAACCAGAAATAGCATTCAAATTGTTCACACCAATAGAAATAGCAAAAGAAATAGATCAAAATCTCAATCCAAAAAAGGCACCAGGGATCGACGAAATATCATCTGGGGTGTTCAGAGAACTGCCAAGGAAGGCCATTATCATGCTTACATATCTCTTCCATGCCTGCTTACGCTTGGAATACGTTCCTGAGTGCTTAAAGATGGCACAGATAATCATGTTAAAAAAGCCAGATAAGCCAGACGAGGAAGTTGAATCGTATAGACCGATTTCACTTTTTCCAACAATCTCAAAACTATTCAAGAAACTATTTTTAAAGCGGCTTAAGCCTCTAATAAACATCCCGGACTTCCAGTTCGGATTCCGAAATAAACACTCAGCTATCGATCAAGTACATCGAGTCATCAAAGTCATTGAACGAGCTTTTGAAGAAGGGAAATATTGCTCTGCAGTATTCCTTGATGTGTCGCAGGCGTTTGACAGAGTGTGGCACAAAGGTTTAATCCTCAAGATGAGTAAAATGCTACCCAAAAATTACTGCAGATTGCTAGAATCATACTTTGCTAATCGGCAATTTCGAGTGATGCACGAGGATGCCAAGTCAAAATTTTATCCAATAAAAGCAGGCGTACCGCAGGAAAGTGTGTTGGGACCCCTTTTGTACCTGCTATATACTGCTGATATTCCAACATCAGATGAGACATTCACCGGAACCTTTGCAGATGATACCGTAATCATGGCGGTAAATGAATCACAATCAATAGCAGTTGATAAAACTCAACGCGCACTGAACAAAATCAACAGATGGACAAAAGACTGGAAAATCAAGCTTAACGAGCTGAAATCAGTCCACGTCACATATACGCTGCGGCGAAGAAATTGCAGTCTAAGAACATATCTCAACGAGGTACCAATCCCTCAAGCAGAATCAGCAAAATATCTTGGGCTTCATTTAGATTCAAGATTAAACTGGAAACACCATCTAAGAAAAAAAGCTGAACAAATTCGCATTAAACAACGACAAATGTATTGGCTGGTTGGACATTATTCTAAAATGAATCTTCATTGTAAAAGAACTATTTATCTATCTATATTCAAACCGATATGGATGTATGGGATACAACTTTGGGGTTGTGCACATAAATTTAATCGAGAGATAATACAAAAATGTCAAAACAAATTCCCGAGGATGATCACCAACGCGTATCGATACGTAACCAATAACGAAATACATAACGACCTCAATATACCCACGATAGAGGAAGTCATCAAGAAAGGAGCCAATAAACATGAGATTAGACTTCTCAATCATCCAAACGTGGAAGCAATTCAATTATTGGACACAACCAATGAAAGAAGAAGACTGAAGCGAACAAAACCGCATGAATTATGTAGATGAAAGACGTAAAGAGTACTATTGGCAACTAAGCACTGGTTTAGTATTTCCACACAAGTCTTGTTTAATATAAACACAATTCATCTGTACTAATAAATTAATTATATTAAGACTGTAGTAGTCATACCTGAATAAAGGTGTTTAAAAAAAAATCGTGATTGTATACTGACTCCACCTGCATTACGATAATCGTGTCTTTGCCATATCCACGAGGGTCATTTGGAAATTCAGAAGTCACTATCTTAGATTGGTCTTGATCCGTGTTGGCAGCAGATTTAGCTGACTTGAAACAAACAACATGCTTAGTTGTACAGGACTATTATTTTTACTATCCAGAGGTCGGCAAGTTGAAGCGTACGAAAAGTCGTGACATTTGTTCAAACATATGGATTCTAATGGATTAGTAGCAGCCCTCGGTATGCCCAATCCAATGGTATAGCCGAAAACGCTGTCAAACTTGTGAAGAGACCTCTCTCCAAAAATGAAGACGATCCATATTTAGCATTATTATCCTATCGTAACACACCTTTAAAATGTGACGTTTTACCTGCTCAACTACTCTTTGGAAGTAAACTCAAAGAAAGCTTCATTAATGCCGAACACTCCAGGTCATCACCAAATAAAAAAAGACATTCGGAAACTACAAGAAACGCAAGCACATTATTACAATAAACGACATCGTTCGCAGTCTGTGGAAGCACTCCAACCAGATGATCAAGTATGGATCATTAATACGAAAAAGAAGGAAAGAGTGAAAACAGCTTTACCACAACTTAGGTCATATATGATACAAATCGAAAATGGGTTAGTTCTAAGAAACCGTAAACACCTAGTGCGGTTACACCCGGATGAATCATCAACTTTCAGTAATACCCAGCCTATTGACCAATCGACAAAATCAGGCGATCTTCCTGCAGAACCGTGCACGTAAGAGAAAGACACCACATTATCCTATAAGACTATGTGTTAAAGTGAGTGCGTGCGCGTTCAAATATTTAAATAAGTAGTTATATCTATATTGTTTCATTTGAAGTTGCATTTCAATGTTACAGTTAAGTTTTTATGTTTGTTAGAATTAGGCATACGTTTATATTATAATTGATTACCTTTGCTTAACAGAGGGGATGTAAAAGACGCGATTAATAAATGAGCATGTGAAGTAACTAGATGGGGAGGAGGCAGTCGCATCATGGCTGAGCTTAAGCAAGCAATGTTTACATTGCTAGAAAAAACATTACTTAAATCGTGGTGTGTGTTTTATTCATATTATCAAAGCATGCACATAATAATATACTTTAGCCCCCTAAACTGGAATAAGACGCCATGGTTGTAGGAAATATCCTGAATCTCCTATAATTTAAAAATACATATTAATATATTCATAAGGCATAATTAAGTTTTTTTTCCACCATTCAAAAGAGTATGTTCGTCACCATTAACAGTTATTTCCAAGGAACATTTTTATATTGGACGTTGCCCAAATGGCGGAATCATGAGTTGAACCAGGAAATCTCGCGTTGAACGATAAAATGTTCAGTTTAGAACCACATACCTAAAGAAATAGAGTGATGTAAGTCTTCATTGTGACAATCTATTATTTGTAAGAACATCTTCTTGAATTATTACCTATGTTAATATGACTTACTATTTGATTATTTATACTGGTATATTTTTTCCTGCTGTAGTAAATTCTTGCGGGATATTGTAGATTTGATATTGCTATTATAATAAAGTTAATACAATCAATAGCACCTGCAATATGAGGAAAAATAAATTTCTCCATAAATCTATAAAACAATATTAACAAAAAAAAAATAAGATTTAACCACATTTATAACGATATAGAAAATCTTACCTGTGCATTACACTATTTATTCTCCGTACTGTAACAAGGAATTTCATCCATGTGCTTAAAAGGTAATCATTTATCACTGCTATTACAGAATTAATGGATTTACTAACTGATGGTTGACTAATAGCAAGTAAATAATTTTGACCAACATCTAACTAATAGGATCCTTTTCCCAAAAAACTAAGGGATAGTAATATTTCTAAGTGGTTAGGTATCGCAGAAATTTGTTCAGTATTCTAAAGATGAGATAGTGATTCATCAATAAGAAATCTTGCTATAAATGTTGAGAGGCAAAATAGTTTCTTAAAGTTTATTTCCGGTAAATCAAAGGGATTACTAGCGTCTCGTAGAATTCTGTGTTGAACTCATAGTCCAGGCATTTGGTAGAAAATAAAAGAAAGTTTTGGTGGAGTTTTTAGTTTTGGTACTATATGGCATTTTGGGTGGCGGAACACGACTCAGAGGTTTGCCAACAAGAATCTTCTTGGAAAATAGGTTTTGTTCCCAAAAAATGTGTAAAAATGTGCCAAAATAACTCCAAAACTGTGCGTTTTACGTGCAAGTCGACCCTATATGAAACTAAAAAGAATAAAGTTTCTTACATTTGATGTATTTGAGATCCTTTTTTCTGAATAATAGTTTATCCGCGAGAGCGCCGCGAAAATGAGTGTCAAAAACCGAAACCTCCAATAACTGGAATTACGCCACTGTACGTAATGTAACACGAAAACTATCTATTTTACGCAAATTTTGACCCCTAACAAACAAGCAGTTTAGTGATCAAGTTCAATATGTCATCGATGGTGGCTTTCTGTTGCATAGGGTTGTTTGGCCAACGAATCAATCGTTTTCTTCAGTCTCTTCAGTACGTCCAGTCAAAATATTTATCATCCACAGGCAGTAGTTCTTTTTAATGGCTACCCTAATGACGTGCAAAGTTGTACAAAGACTGCTGAACGTATGAGAAAAACAAGGAAACATGTTTTAGCTGACATACTGTTTGATGACACAATGATACCAAGAACGTCCAAAGAGAAGTTCTTTACTAACCCAGAAAACAAGGGTTGTTTAGTATCTATGTTTACTACAAAGCTCTCATAAGCAGGAATAAAATGGCAGCAGGCAAAAAAAGATGCAAACACCCTGATTGTGAACACCGCTTTGTCCTTGGCTTCATCAAATTGTATTTTGATAGGTCTCTGCAGGGTTGACAACGTATTCTTCTTGAAAGCTGGGAAGGAGAACGTTCCTCCAGTTACTTTTCGACCTCTTGATACTGGGAGTTCACTGGTAGCAGAAAACATCCTCTTCCTGCACGCAATGAGCGGTTGCGATACAACGTCAGCAAGAATCAAATAAGGGAAAATGAAGTTCCTCAGTACAGTGAATAACCTAAACGCTGCTGGCGTTGTAAAAGTTTTCACAGGCTCAAATGCTACTCAGGAGATGGTAGCTACTGCTGGGAAATGTTTCCTCGTTTCACTGTATGGCCACAGTGGAACAAATGTGCCAAGCTCAACCGCCTAAGGTACATTTACTACAAGAACGCAGCTTTTAGGCACAGCTCCAACGTAGCTGCTTTATCACCATCTGCAGCTGTAACACGGCAGCACTCTGTAAGAATCTACCATCAGGTCCAGCAATGGCTGAGGGTAGAACAAAATGCTGATGAGTGGGGATGGAGAAGAACAAATATTGGCCTTGAGCCTGTGACCACTCTTCTACTTCCTGCATTATTGAAGTTCGTATCCTGTGAGTGTACGAAGAACTGCCAGCGCAATTACGGGTGCAGGAAGGTAAGGTTTGCTACTCCAGCATGTGCTTCAACGGCAAGAAAAGCTGCACCAATAACGCAGTGGTGAGTGAGGAATCAAAATCGAGCTGGAAGTGGATTGCCCACCCGTTGAACAAATGGACTCAATTGAAGATGAATATATATATATATATATGAATAAAGTCAACTACATCACCTTCAATATAATACATGGTCAATATTTGCGTAAAATGGATAGTTTTAGTGTTAAATCTATGTACAGTGCCGTAATTCTCGTTATTGGGAGTTTTGGCTTTTGATACCCAGTTTTAATCAGAAAAAAACACCTCAAATGCATAAAATGTAGTAAATGTTCTCCTTTTTAGTTACATATAGAATAGACTTCCACGTAAAATGCATAGTTTCAGAGTTATTTTAAAAAAAACCGAAAAACGTCCATTTTTACACGTCTTTTTTTGGAAAAAATCTATTTTCCGGGAAAAGTCTTGTTGGCAAGCCTCTGAGTTGTGTTTAGCGACCCAAACTACTATGTAGTACCAAAAATCAAAACTCCACCAAAACTTTCTTTTATTTCCCCTTTTTGAGCACCTAATGGCTGGATTATCGTACGTTGGCCCTAAATAAAAGAAACGAAATTCAGAAGAAATCTACAATTACAATTCTTTTTACTGTAAGTTTATTGGATAGTACACTTACATGCGTTCTCTTCCTTCTGTTTCATTTTGAAGAAAAATTTAAAGCAATACATGCCATTCTTAATAATCAAATGTCAAGTTACATTTTATATACAGACAGTTTTTATATTTTTAGCAGATTGTCGCTAAATTCAAGCTTAGAGATTACAAATTTAGGTTAAAAAAAATAACACCGATTTTAACTTTCAACTTTTAACCAAATACGTTGCAGAATAGGTCTGAATGTCGGTTATATCACATAAAGAGCAGTCGGTTTCGAAGTTCTGTTTATTGGTGTTCTAAGGTTGTAACCCAGTACACATAGACATAAATACATAGCATTATTTGAATAACTAAAGTGGAAATAATTTATTCAGATCTATAATATCATACTATCAGGTGATAAGAGAGTGTATTAAAATAATTACATACTATTAGTTTTAAATAGAATCGATACCTACTAAGAAATTAATAATGTAATGATACATAATAGTTATAGTACACAAAAAAAATTCTAGACCTTTTTAGCAATAAGTTACAGCTATTATCTTTTAATTTCCGGCATATTGATTGGGTACATAAACAAAAGCCTCGCTTTATGATGATTAAATTTACTAGTTAGTATTTACTCTTAAATAACTACTGAACGAAACTAAAGTCAATATAAAAGATCTCAATATTTCCAGTTAAACTGCTAGGAAGTGTGGCAGAAGAAATCTTTGGTACTCTGATGTTGCAGTCTACATTATTATTGCTGGCAAGTAAAGTATGTTATTACAACTATTAGTGAACTTTTTTTCTGGAATAATTCAAGTATAATGACCATTTTGTCGAGTACAGAGGAAGCATCTTTAAGTTAAGTAAATCATAAATCTTTGTTATTAGTGGGGTAACAACACTGTTTCAAGTTTTTAGGAAATATACATTTCATTAATTAATTTGCTTTTTCCACTTTTTTGTTTTTAGTTTAATTCATTTTCTATAATTAATGTAACTGGCAAAAATTCTAATTTGCAATTAATGTTATTATTATTAATCATATACGGTCATTATTTGCTCACATCAGTGTTTTTGCTCCCGGAAATCGGGAAACAAGAGGAGTTGTTTCTCGCAGAAGACGTTGGAAAAGGCTGCGTTTGTTCTTCTTTGTCGCAGATCAATCAGGTCTGCAAATCCTCATAGGCAGTAGTGCCAAAGTGTTGGTCGTGTTTGCAAAAAATCTTAGAAACAGAATGAACACTAACGAGACTTATGATAAGAAATTCCTGTTTTTAAACCTACAATTACGCTGCACGTTTAAGTGGCCGTTGATTGTAGCGGACGTGTTCTGACCCTTCATGTGCCATCGCGAACTTCTGGTCGACCTACATCACCTACTACTCGTGAACACAAAAACGGCCACATGAGCAAAAGCGGGCGGTCTTCTCACAGCTACCACACCATTTTAGGTACGGACACATACCAACAACTGCTAGACGGTTTTTCGGAGACTAGCCGCGAATCGCCGGTGGTGAAACGCACATAACACTCGTAGTGCATCAGATAGTAACTACCGGTTTTCCGATAACAGAAAGATGTCGCAAGATGTCTCTTGAGACGTTGGCGTTGTTAGCCTTCAAACTGCCCGTGGGCAAATCCTCTGCACATGGACTTGAAACAAACGACAAAGAACGGACGACCGTGTGAAAATTATTGCCGCCAAAATATTGTAACCACCCCCCCATCACCATTCTGTTGTAAAGCTTCAAAACTTTCCGTACGCGATGTAGAGCAAAACCGTCTCTTCTACTGTCGACCTGGTGCACGCGTGTAACTAAATTTCTATAGCGTAAAAGGAAATCCCACAAAACGGCAGTTACAATCTCTTCGGACTGTTTGAATTCAGCCTCCGGAACGCTGAATAGACTGTTCAGATTTCATGGACTGTGCATTTAACGACTTTACTATTTGTTTTTATTATGTAAGCCACATATTATTTGATCCCGTGACAAGAACAAAACTCTCGATCATTTAAGACATTATATAACCGGCCTTAGTGAATACGGCTCCTCTGGTAATAACAGAGGCGTCTTATATACACAATTACAGTACCTAAAATTGCGAGTTTATCAAGGTCTTTCGATACACGGTGGATGAAAAACACTTCACTGTCTGCTGACTTTCACATTCAATAGCGCTCCGACAGGGTCTCCCCATAGTAGGACAGTCAACTCGATTTTATAGGAGAATTTCCCACACGCATTGTTTATTTGCAACCGCGTTGTAGATGCGTTATCACGCATAGAGACTACCAGTGTAGCGCCTGCTATTGAACCAAAAGAACTGGAAGACTTCCTTCTCTACTTTTGGCATCCCTCTGCAGCAAGATGTTTTCTTTCAACAGTCAGCTTTCATACCCCAGCAGCAGAGATACGATATGAGACCCGATATCACACGTTGAACTTGAATGTGAATTTCGTGACAACGATCCAAGGTCACACGTCATACCGTCAGCTTTCTACAGAGTCGCAGTCTGCCCTCCCAGGGCTTTGAGCATACAGATGTCGATATCGTGAGATCACCGTTCACTTCGCATGGTCCCCTCTACTGTTTGGCAATGGTGACCGGAAACAACATCCATTAGAGGCGCTTTCGCCGAGACCGTCGCGTCCGACTTCCGTTGATTTTGGAGGTTAGCCGCCGATCAGAAACGGCAGTTCGAATCTTCAAAAGCAGCTTACATTGAATTATTTCAAGACAGCTGCCTACAAACCCCAGATAAATGGCGTCGTCGAACGTTGGCACCAGTCGTTAAAGGCCGTGCTTATATGCCGTCAGACTGAAGAATGGGTTAACATCCTGCCCACCGTAATGTTGATTCTACGCACATAACTGAAAGAAGACTCTGAGCTTTTTTAAAGAATCCCTGCATCAGTGCTCCCAGCGGTTACGCCATCACATGCAGAAATGTCGAGTGTTCCCATTCCACCACCACTGTTCAGATACCACCTTCGAGCATGAGGGTCTTCGCACCTCCTGTAAACATAGCAATTGATCAGCTCTAGTCCCCCCTTTCCTACCCACCGAAGACCATCGTCGGCCGTTGCAAGTCACAGCATTGCCATTACAGTGAGTCTACATCGCCAACATCGCTGCGTAGTTGCCCCACTCGACTATCAGTGTGCTGTCGTACTGAGACTACTGAAGGGGGAGTACTGTAGCGGCCTGCTAGTATTTTCGAAATTACATGTATGGTTAGCATTTTAGAAGACCTTACGCGTAAGCAACATCCAGAATACATAAAACGCTATCCTTAAAGTTACTCTTTTTTGCTGTTAACTGTTGTTAATAAAATTATAATAAAGATATTGATCTGTGTTTAATTATTTAGAACAACAAGTACTAAACCATCATTTAAATTTTTTACTGCGCCGGACAAAAATAGCGTTTAATTTCATAGCTGAATATATTGCGCCATATTCTACAGGTAATAACTTGTTTAATTCTTTATCATCGACATTGCATTTTAAATAAGTAACTACTTAAGTACTCAATACGAATAGTGCTTGGTATGTATTTAGCGTTCGCTACTATTATTTCGCATCACCATAAAAGCTGAATAAGAAGTATGCAAAATCTGAAACAAGATAACAAGTAGATTAATTACGTTTACTATGCAAAATTTTGTTAGAGTATTACCCAGAAGAATGTAGGTAAACCAATATCAGTAAATCCTCCAGCGGTTATTACTGTAGGTGTTTGACTTCTGCGAATAATCAATACTAATGCTTTTTGAAACTTCAAATCGCTTCCAGTGAAATTTGCATTATAAGCGGAAAACCCTACATTTTGACTTTCTCTGGTTACCTGTTCTCCCCAATAGCAGTATATTGCTACTTGTAAAACAGCTGTACTACCTTCAAATAAATGTCTTACAACGCCCGTAAGAGTAGTAGCCTAAATCAGACAAAAACAGTTGATAAAACTGATTTGTAAGTCGAAAAGCTGCAGAAACATTAAAAATCTAACTGACACGCTTGTGAGATATTGTATAAATGTTATAAGATCGAAGACAACTAGGAAACACAAAGAAAAGGGCTTATAGTTAAAAGTTTAATTTCCAAAGTTCACTTTTGGGTAGCTACTTACTATTGCCATTTGATATACGGATATGCACAGTATTGCTAAAGTTACCAAAAATGCCATCAGCAATAATTCACTGAACGTTGTTTCTATTTCTGATGCTATGTCTAGTATTGCCACATGATAACTTACAGCAGTTTTAAGCGTCTTCTCTAAATATTTACAAAGGACGATTGAAGTGTCGATTTCAACCTTTTCTGAATTTGGTAAACCCTGCTTCTACAAAGAAACCATAAAGCTCAAATGTCATCAGTTA
This sequence comes from Ignelater luminosus, assembly GCA_011009095.1. Lineage (NCBI taxonomy): Eukaryota > Metazoa > Arthropoda > Insecta > Coleoptera > Elateridae > Ignelater > Ignelater luminosus. The sequence continues at coordinate 49,364 of VTPC01091009.1, read as the reverse complement.
TCTGTGGTAAAACTTATACTACCTCAACCATAGGTTTATGACTGACTTCGACCATTTGTTTTAAAAAATTCTGCAGTACCTTAAATTGGTAACAAATATTCATCAAAACGGAACAAATCAATAGATCGACGGTAGCACAAGTCCATCCAAATGCAGTAAAGCTGACAACTTGATACAGCCAGCAAATTTCATAATTAAAGCTGTTTGTAGTGTTTAACGTTGGAAATGGACCGTATGGAAATTCCCGGTAGTTGCTATTTATGATTCGCTTGATTAAGCTGATTAGAATTCCTGCACCTATTGCCCCAGTTACAGCACTCCAGTACGTATAAGCCTAGTAACAAAGTAATCATTTTAATACATTTTTCTATTAGCCGATTATTTGTAACATGTCAAGAAAATATTATACTTGTTAGGCAAGAATTATAATATATGAATAAATAAAGTCCAATATTATTGTGTACAAAAATAATTAATCTGAAACATATGGTGATATACTATTATACAGTGAGCTTTTTAAAATCTTACTCCTAGTAGACTATATACAGAGTCTAAAATTGGTTCTCTCACGGCTAGGAATTTTGCAGAAATTGCATTATTAATATAATTCTTCCCGGTTTCAGAAAAATAGCATAGTATATAGGTGCAGTACTCTGTTCTCTATAAAGTTTTCATTACATTTTTGATCTAAAATAACCAGGAATGCAGATAAGATTAAATCCATGTAGCGCGCTAACCAATTCTACACCTGGTATAGTGTAATTTTTACAAACAAAGAAGTAAATATTTACCTGAATATTTATATACCGTAGACATTCCTTTACGATCTTAGTTTCGTTTTCGCCACCACGATTCGGATCTGGTAAGAATGGCTTTTGTTCTAGCTTCTTCAGAACTTTTCCAAACTTAACGCGATTTTTTATCACAACTAATGTTTTTCCCATAACTGCAATAATAAGAATTGAGACATTTTTCAAATATGAATGTCAAATTTAATTGGAATTTTAATTGGAAAGTCACATCACTGCGAATTTAAATTTCTACACCAAGAAGAAAAGAAAATATAAGTTGTATGTAAAGTTTTGTTTTTCTTGTGGTGTGGATGCATTGCTTAAGGTGATTTGATTATATTAGTAATAAAAGCACTTCCTTAAGGTGTGATAATTTATATTTCTCAACCGGTTTCGACAAAATATGACATCTTCAGCTGTATTTTATTAAAATATCTGTTATATTTATTAAATAAATTTAATTATTGATGTCTTTTGTTTTGTTTTATCTAAATTTATAATTGCATGAATAGCAATATTCGTTTTTCTTATTATTTATTATTGAACCTAAAATCGCTCCAATACACCTAAATGCACTGTAGCCAAAAAGGCTTGTTGATCTTTCTCAGTTAGTTCTAATTCCACTAAAGCAATCCTTCAAGCAAAATATATTGTACATTTCTATACAGGTCAATTCTATTACAGACTAACTCTTCTTTTTCAATAATGTTAATGATAGTTTAATTATCACCCTTTTGTAATGACTTTACCATCATTCCTCTCATTTTATCTTTAAATGCAACGGAGGTAGAGCAGAAAACAAAAAAGGCCCCGCATTCATTAATAGTACATACTAATGTAAGAGCATGACAGTAATAATGCAACTTGCTCTTGCCAATTGGACATTGTTAGGTTATTTTGAATTGAAACGTTTAGAAAGTTCTTGGTTTTCGCCTTCCTAAAGTAACTTAAATGCATGTGATGTTTTCTTGTGGTCATTCCATATATGTAAGAATATTTGAAAACAATCACTTAAGTAATATTGAGAATGAATATAATTCTTCTTGGTTGTATTCAAAATTATAAAGTTCTTAATAGTTAATTTAAGGCAACGAAAAGAGGGGTGTCTAAGAAGCGTTGTTGTTAGAGAATAAAAATGTTCTCTTCCTGTGTTAAGCCTTAAATACTAATCCTATATAGATATTCTCTTTACAAAATATTTCGATGTCGATGTGACTTCATTGATTCTGGATTTTGTTCCTTAATCCTTACATGCCAAACTTATTTCAACACACGTTATTACTAAATATTCGTAAATTTTACGAATCTTAAGAATTAAGGGACCTAACTTACTTCTTATAAATTATTTTATAATAAAACTTGTTCGACGTTTCATCTTAGTTGTTTTACAAAACGATAAGGCAATTTCTCCATTGAAAATACATACCTTACATATTTAAAGTTGTTTGGAGCTCCACAGTTCTTAAACATGAAACTTTTGCCTCTCATAGTAGTAGTAGTAGTAATCAATGTAAAAAAATGCCGCCCTAGGCGGCCGGCTCCTTAGAGGAATTAACCTCTCTTAAGCCTGTTTGGAAAATAGTTGGGAGGAAAGTGCGTTCGCTAAACTGGTGAATGAACGTATGGCCGGCACCAAGCAGACCCCGCGCCAATCCGCGGGGTGATGTTGTTGGGCCTCCCATAGAAAAAATCTTTAAATATATATACTAATATCAACATCAGTTAATTAGTATTTTGTTTTAACTTACTACAACTTGCAAATAATAGGGGGTAGGAACCTCAGAGTGATGTGGAAGGAGAAAGTTTGCGTTTCAATTATAGTTGTTTACAGTTTTAACAGCAGCAGTATCTGCTCAATTTCGTAGAACCTTTCTTTACAAGTTTTGTGATCATTATAAAAAAATGAAAGTACTTGATTTTACTCAAGCTCGAGATATTCTCTAAATTTTTTCTTGTTGGTTTCCATTTTATTACTTGTTTAGGTATTCGGCACTCGGGCACTCTATGAATATGTTCGTACCATGTAAGTTGTCTGTTTTTAATTTTTTCGACTATTGTGTGTGTCACATTTATTATCACTTTAATTTTTTTATTGGTTACTTTTTTAGCCTGGATTTTCCGGCCGCTCTCCTCTTCGTTGCCTGCAATGTTTGTTTCGTTCTTTCTTTTATTTGCCAGACTTCATACGAATATGTAATTATATTTTTCACTAAAGTATCGTATATTCGCCTTTTGTTGTTGTTGCTTATGCTTTTGTCCCACAGTATACTATTTAATAACGTGATGGCTTTCTTTCCTTGTGCATTACGATCGTTAATTGCTTCATACAACGTTCCCCTATTCGTGACTTTTAGTCCTAGGTATTTATACTCGCTGCAGGACTTAATTTGCTCTCCTTGCTCAATAATCAAGTTTTGTTGTCCCCCCCCCCCCCAATTCACATACACGAGATCTGTTCAAAAAGTATCGCGAATTTTGTGTTTTTTCAAAAATTATTTATTTATTCATGAATATCTATTTTGCCCCTTCAAAGTAATCCCCATCAGATATTATACACTTGTGCCAACGTTTTTTCCAATCCTCGAAGCACTTCAAAAAATCATTTTTTGTGATTTTGATTAGCTCCTCCTTCGATGCCTTCTTTAAAACTACCGAGCAAAGTAGGCAGCGTCCTGGCGCCACGTTGCATTCGGGAGGTCCGGGACATCCCCGGGCCGACTGTTCTCACTAGGGTTTTTCCGTGGTTTTCCCTAGTGGTCAAGGCAAATGCCGGAACAGAAATTTCCACGGACCCACCACCAACACCGAACTAACGCGCCGCGTCACCACCCCTTCTCCTCCAATGTTGCCACACCGAGGAACCGCCACTGCACCACCACCCCACAACACCAAACTGCTGCTGCCGCTACACACAACTACCGCAGCCACACAATAAACACACACACACACACACAGGATGAGCGCGAACCGAACCGTTCTCTAAGTCGCTGACGCCACAAAATTCCTCCCCTCATCAGGCTGAAGAAGCTCCACGAGGAGCTTAAAACGGCCTCCCGCCTTCGGCGGGAATTTAACGATTGACTTGACTTGACTTGCCTTCTTTATCTCCTCAATCGTAGCGTAGAGTCGTCCTTTCATGGGCCTCTTCAGTTTCGGGAACAAGAAAAAGTCACAGGGGGGCCAGGTCTGGGGAATACGGTGGCTGCGGCATCATTAGTGTGTTGTTTTTGGCCAAAAATTCGCGCACAAGCAACGATGTGTGAGCAGGAGCGATATCATGGTGCAAAAGCCAATTTTTGTTCTTCCACAAATCCGGGCGTTTCTGGCGGATTGCTTCGCGCAAATTGTGCATAACTTGCAGGTAATATTCCTTATTGACCGTTCTACCATGTGGCAAGAACTCATGATGCACCACGCCCCTGCAATCGAAGAAAACTGTAAGCAAAACCTTCACATTAGACCGAACTTGGCGCGCTTTTTTCGGTCTTGGTTCGTGCGGCAGCTTCCATTGGGATGATTGAGCTTTGGTTTTCACGTCATAACCATAAACCCATGATTCGTCACCAGTTATGACCCTCTGGAGCAAATCTGGGTCGTCGCGGACAGAGTCCAACAGCTCCTTAGCAATGTTAATGCGATGCTGTTTTTGGTCGAAATTGAGCAATTTTGGTACGAATTTCGCGGAGACTCGTCTCATGCCCAAATCATTGGCACGAGCCAATCGATATGTTTAGGTCCTCAGCAACTTCTCGGATGGTGATTTGACGATTGGCCAATACTATTTTCTTCACTTCATCAATGTTTTCGTCTGTTGTTGACGTGCTCGGGCGTCCGGCACGCTCTTTGTCGTTCACATCTTCTCGGCCCTCTGAAAACATTTTGTACCACCGATAAACGTTGCTTCGGTCCAAGGTAGCTTCACCATATGCCACAGTCAACATTCGGAATGCGTTCGCGCACTTAATTTTGTTTTTCACACAAAATTTGATACAGATTCTTTGATCCATTTTTTGGAATAGGCAAAAATCGAAGACGAGCCAAAACACGTCCAAGCAAAACAGCTATCAAAAATTAACTAAACATTAAAAATGGCCGAACTTGTCGGCGTAAGTGAGAGACATAAGTATCAACATAACGCCACAAAAAAATCGAAAATCGAATATACGTAACCCGCGGAAATTCAAAATTCGCGATACTTTTTGAACAGACCTCGTATTCCGTTTTGCTGACGTTGATTTCTACCCCACGTCCGATATTCTTCGATAAGTTTTCGTGTCATGTAGCTTATATCGCGGTAATCTTGTACAAATAAAATCTGGTCGTCCGTAAAACATAGTGTATAAATCATTTTGTTGTTTAGGGACAGACCTATATTTTGACATTTCTTTTTCCATATTCTGAGCGCTTGCTCTAAGTAAATTTTGAACAGATTCGGCGAGAGGCAGCATTCTTTGCTTGCGCTGAATCCTGTTGTGACTTTATTATCCATTTTTATTTGTGTTATAGTGTTTATATAGCGATCTGATTGCTTTTATTAATTTCACATTAATGTTAGTGCTCTCCATGGCTTCCCATAATTTTGCAAGAGGAACGCTGTAGTATGCCTTTTTTAAGTCTACATAGTTATACTAAGTGGACTTCCTGGTTCACTGCCGTGTACGTCTTTATGATTTGAGTAATTAAAAAGAAATGATCGATTGTGGATCTTCCAGCTCTGAAACCGGACTGCTGCTCTGCTTCTTGTTCCTGGTATTCGGCTTCAATTCTATTTTTTAAAACTTTGCCGTATATTCTGCTGAGGGTACTCGTTACCGATATTCCCCAATAATTCTCACATTTAGTTCGTTCTCCTTTTTTATAAATGGGTGATAAGTAGGCTGCATTCCATACCTGTGGGATATCGGCTCCATTTACGCAATCTTGAAATAGTTTTTTAAGGTGCTCTAATAATTTGTGTGTTTCTACTTTAACAAGTTCCGGGTCCAGAAGCTTTTCCATTTCCCAATGAATTGTATGCTTTCCTAATTTTCTCTGTCCTCGGAGATCCTACTGTTTCTATATTAATCTGGGCGTGGTTTGTTTCATTAATAAAATCCTGTCAATTTTCTGTCAGAAGGTTCTTCATATATTTTTCCCATTTTTCTAGGGTGATTGAAGAGATAATATCCTTATTCATTTCTTTTTATACATTTTTAATGAACCTCCACCTTTCTGTATTTTTTCGTCCCCCTAGATATGTGTTGATCCTCTGACAGTTTCTCTTCCATGTGTCATTTTTCCTCTTACAATTTTTTTTCCGCACTTTACTTTGGGCTTCTTTATATCTAATTTTATCTTCTATGCTTTTGGTGCTTCAATGTTTTTGGAATGCCTTTTTTTTAACTTCTATGTTTATTTCTACTTCCTCATCCCACCAATAAGGTTTTCGTTTATTGTTGTTTTTCTAGAATAGTCCTAAGGCTTCATATGCTGCTTGGTGAATAGCGTCTTTAATGTATTGGTAATGTTCTTCTGCATTTCCAAAGCCCATTCGTTGAGTCTATTATCCAAACGATCTCTGTATAGTCTTTGCGCACTGTCATGCTTCAGACTCTTTAAATTATATCTTCTCTCTTCTATTCGTTCGTACTGATCTTCCTGTGTTTACTGTTCCTTTATTCTGTTTTGCTGATTTGGTAGTATTATTTTTGCTTTAAGAAATTGGTGATGCTGCCACATGTAGCGCTTCTGTATACTCTAACTTCATTTATTTTTATTTTTGTATTTTTCTTTGAAATGATATAATCTATAATTGAATTTAATCCTTTTGTTTCCCGTGTCCAGGTATATTAATGTATTGAGCGATGTTGGTAAAAACCATTTAGTATTTTTAAGTTATTCTGCTTACACAATAAAATTAACCTTTCACCATTGTCATTCAGTGTATCTTCTCCGTATTTACCAATAGTGTCATCTTTTTTTTTCCAGTGCGGCTGTTAAAATCTCCAAGTATGACCACTTCCCGTGTTTTTTCTGTTTTTATTATTTCACTATTTAACTGCTGGAAAAATTGTTTTTTTACCAGCTACTAGTGAGTCATCATTAATTGCATACATAGACACCTACTATAGTAAGTCTGTGTCTCTGAATGGGTATATTCATCTTAATCATTGTCTCATTGATTTCTTCCCATATAGTTATGTATTTTCTGTATTTCCTATCTATTAAAATGGATAGTACTTGGACTGCCCTGTTTTCTTGTGAGACACGGCTATAGAAGTGGTCGTATCTACCCAAGTTTTTAGAACCTTGTCCTTTCTTGTTGGTCTCCGTTAATACTGCTACATCTATATTTAGTTGTTTCATTTCGTGAAGAATTTCATTTGTTTTCCGTAAGATTCCTTGAACATTCCACGTTCCAAGATACATCATCCGTTTTCTTTGTTTCGTTTTTGTATATCCGTCCCATTCCGAGACTTGAAATTTGGCTTTTCTAACATTTTTTACTTTTTTTCGGGAAACAAGGAGTTAGCCCGATGACCCAACCCCCTGTCCAGAAGACCAAGATTTTTTGTAGGGGTTTTCTCCCTTAGCCGAAATGTCCCTTTTTAAGGCGCCGGAAACTCACCTTTTGTTTTTGGTAGACTGCGGGCATTTTTTAGAGTTTTAATGAAACCGAGGCTTCGACAGCCTTGGCTTCCTTCAAACCCAGCACCGACCCTTTGACCAGAAGAAACCCTAAATGTCCTTAATTATAATGAGTCAAGCGAATGAAAGTTTAATAGTTGGCAGTTATGTAACAAGAGCAAACAAAAATTTAAATCGATAGCATATACACATCAACAATAATCATCTATTAAGTGCTATTTTGAAAGGTGGAATAATACGTAATACACTACACAGCTCCAAAGTTGAATAACATCTGGTTTTGCTGATTGCACGGCAACCGCAATCGATAAGGATTTGAAAACTCTGTATATGAATAAAAAGGAATAAGTAGTGTGTTGTATAGTTTTTGTAGAATTGTTATTTACCACTTAAATTTCAATTTACAGATTTTTATTAAATTTGAATGCTGTCCATTGCTTAAGTCCCAAATTGTACGTATATCTCAATGTAAATTTGAGAATGTTTGTTGTTCTAATCGTTTAAAGAGTTTTATTAATTAATATAAACAACATTCCAATAATTACTTTTTAGGCTTTCTGCTTTATACATACCTATTTAATTTTATTTTTGACTGTGTAAATACATTTTAGCACCAACAATAAATCAGAACCTAATAATATATAATTGGTTTTTTTTCATACCTTTTAAAAGCAAATAATAAAAGTGGAAAGAACCTTAGAAAACAATGTTTTATAAACGTCTTTATAAAAAGTCTTATAATTTCGAAGCGTAAGGTTTATAGGAAGTATTGTTTAGAAGTCATTTAAACAATACATCAGAGGTTAAAGTCACCCGTTACTAGAACAACGCTTGAAATCAAAGTTTAACAAACGTTTCATATTGAAGCTTACTTAAACAAGTTACTCTTTATATAAAACTAACTTTCTCATTCGAAGTTTAAGCTACGTATTAGATAGTAGTGCAAGGGAAATTGTAAAAAAGTTTTTAAATAAACTTTAGAGCTGAAAGCTAAACATTTGTAGGTATGCGACTTTTCAAGGAATGAATAAGACTTCAGTTACTAATTTTATTGAATTGGTTCAAAAGATTGTGTGAATTAAAACATTTCTAATTAACACTAACCTTTAGATTTTATTCACAATTAATTAACTTCCAGAAAGTTTTAATGAAGAAACCTACAGGAGAATAAGTATTCTATTTAATTCTGAGAGACTGTTTTCTTTTTGCCAGCAGTTTGTGATGTATTTTCAGTACTTTTTTACATTTAGCATCACTTCTAGCAAGTTATTAGTAACTGTCGATATATTTTGATGAAAATTCTGAAAATAAAGCAAGAATTGCTGGCAGAAAGAAAACGCTCTCATAGAATTAAACAGAATACTTATTCTCCTGAAGTTTTATATTACACACGCATCTTAGTAGAGCGTCAAGTTGTTGCTTAAAACTAATGCCTTCTTCACTAAACCTTTTTGGAAGTTAATTGACAATAAAATCTGAAGATTAGTGTTCATTAAAAAATGTTCTAATTTATACAACATTTTGGACTAATTCAATAAAATTAGTATACCTGGAAAAAACTAAATTTTATTTAACAACTGAAAATATCATGCCACTCAGGTTAAGATTTAATGAAGCAAGCTACCTTGACTTGCAAGTAATGCTGGTGTTGCAAAATGGGTTGCCTACACAACTGCAAATATCTTAGAACTGGTTATAGCCCTGTCCATTCTCTTTTTTGAGGAATCGTACGTCGACGTTGTTGCGATAAAATTGCCAGGCCTGACATAAGAACTTGAGGCTACGTCTTTACAACATCGCTAAAGGTGTAAAAAGAACGTAACTTGGTCACAATGGTACGTCTAAGTAACGCTTGTTGGAAGTATTCTTGCACAGTGGGTATTTTCTTATATTTCTTTTAAATTTAAAGTTGCTTGTTTTTCGAGCTAATTAAAAATATACAAAAATACGGACAGAAGCAGGACACAACATGTAAGTAATATACACGTTTGTGTTAAACTGTTTGTTTCGACACCACCAATTTAATGCCAAATTCTTCTATAATGTATAGATACTGCATGTAAGTAATATACAATTTAGAACGTACCTGACAGTCCAGCTGCTGTGTATAAAAACACATCACTAAATTCATCCATAGAATTAACTCTAAACAATTGAAGAAAGTTTAATATTGGATACAGGGTGATAAACCCCAAAACTATAACAATGGAATAAATTTTATAGGCAGTACTTTCGTATCCGTCGATTGACACTCCAGCTGCTTTTAAGACCTTCTTGAATATTCCAAAGTATTCCATGATGTTTTCTTCGAAACGGTGGTCTACCTACTTGGTAATAATTTTAGTTCAGGCTAGAAGTGGTATTCTAATAAACTGTAACCACGTCGCTTAGCACGAACGTAATAAGCTTAAATTTGACAGTCATAGGTATTGCATATTTGATGAGAAACATCATTGGTATTTCTCACATTAAATATGAATTACTTTAGAAATTATCTAAGGTTAGAAATGTTTTAGATAATATACACCGAGAAATTTTAGCTTTAAATTAATAAATTTGTTGATTTTAGATTTCATGTTACCACCTGCTTTAAAATCCTAGTCAGAGCTAAAGGTACATTAAGAAGAAAATATGCAATGATGCAGTTTTGGAATTTATTGTTTATACACATTGAAGAAATGGCGTAACAATAAATGGTTTTCACAAGTACAATATATCATTCTTGATCTGATTAAGAAAAAGCCAGATCAAACTGGATGAGTATAATTAAGTACGTGCAGCCAGCTCCAACCATCTGAAAACAGTACATAATTAGAATTACTGCATGCATTTATCTTTTTGTTGAAGATCTTACCGTAAATATTAATGACATATCTATAGTGAAAAAGCTACTGGCTGTAATTTTCACATCATCGTGTTGTAGTTGAAGTGCAAAAGCGTTAATCTGTAAGCAAATACTGCAATATATAAAAAATATTAAAAAGTGTATTGATGTTGTACCTCTTTTCTTAACAGAAAATCATCAGTTGCTAACATCAATTTGAATAACTCTTTTTTTATTAGGTTTGCCTGAAACAATACAAAGACAGTGAGAAATAAGAAGCTTCCATTTGAAAGTTACATTCAGAAATGGACCATGTTACAACTACAACAAATATTTAAGATCCATCTTAATCAGAAGTTAAGAATACTTTGGTGATCAAATTTTGTTTTTTTTCCATAAGTGGAACTGTACTTTTATTAAGATTAAAGAAGATTTGCTAGTGCCAATAAACATCGCATGAGTAGTTGGGCCTGAGCCTGAAGGTAGATACAACAAATTCAAAATGACAATACAAATAAATAATACACGGTAGGTATAAATTCATAAAGACAAACAAACACAAATAATTGTATTACAATATTTTTATATTATTTCACCTATTAATGAATTGTAAAATACTATCAACGTCTCCACCTCATAACCATAAATCAATATGCAGGAAATAGCAGTGGTTATAACTGTGTCTTCAACGGTATCATTACGATACATTGTCATCGGTAAGTGCTAAGATTTTAAAGTGACTATACAAAAATTAATTACTACTTATATTGGGATTATCTTACACATGTTAATTGTTTGAGCTGCTAAAGGTAATTGGAAACGGGAAATAGTTACACTTTGAAGAACCTAATAATTGATTCTACTTATGTTTTTATGGCAATTTGACAGAATCTGCAAAACTTTCTTTCATAAACTAAATCCAATTTTTATAAATTATACCAATAGCGGTTTTGTAAAAACCTGTCATCACGAAGAGAGAATTTATGAGAATAAGTACAACGCTATCCCAGCACAATAAACAAGTGTAAATGTAACAACCGATTAATAAAAAGACATAAAATAGAAGCTGTTATGTGTTGTTTATTAATAAAATATGTACACGTTTTTTATTATGACTATAAAAACCATCTAGTATGTACGATACATACAAATAACTTGTGTCAATATATAGGGTGTACTATTTCAGGTGGAGAATATTAGCACCACTCGATTCTCTTTGAAAAATTGAGAAAAAAATGTTCCTAAAAATGTTCGTCTTAAACGCATATTTTTCGAAAGAAATGTCATTTAAAATTTTTAATACTTGCAATGCTGTATTAAAATTCAAAGTAGAGCAGAAATAGGTCATAAGTTTATTAACGTGGTTACCTTAGTAGCATTTTTGCAGGTCGTTATTATTAATGTTTCTAGGTAAATTATGCACATTAAGTATTCATATAATTTTTAAATACAGTAGTTTGAAACTATCCTAATCACAAGATATTAGGTATGTAGCACTAATACCAAAGATGTTCAAAATGCGCTCCTCCAAGCTCTCGACATTTTGTGCCTCGGCAAAAGATATTCCCTTCCAAATTCTCGAGCATATTTTAGTTTCTTATCATGGTAACTGCATGGTTGACTCGCTGAATCAGTTCGTCTTTGGTTGAAATCTCTTCTTGATAAACAAGAATTTTTAGCGTTCCCCAGAAAAAAAATCTAAGTATTTTAAATCTGGACTTCTTGGACACCATGCAATCGGACCACCACGACCAATCCATCGCTCTGAAAATTCTTGATTCAGTTAGGCTGGTGTTTGTTTCAATTTCCCAATGAGCTGGGGCCCTATCTATTTGAAACCACATAGCAGGTCCAGTAAATTGTTGGTATAAGAAAATAACCATAGTTATTTGCATCCGTGGTCCTATCAACACGTTACCAATAATTCCAGACCACAAATTGATACTAAATCGAACTTGACGGCTACTTTGATGATGAGCGTGTAGATTTTCATCAGTCTATTGATGCATGTTATGAATATTAAGCATTTCATTCCGAATAAATGTTTTTTATAAAATGTTGTAGACCTTATAACCTTTAAATTTGATATGTGTTTGTTTTGTGAAATGTGTTTCACTTATGAGACAGATGTCAATGTTTTCTATGTCGAGGACTGCTTGTAATTCTTGCTGATGTTGTAGCAGTCCGTTAGCATTCCAGGCCATAATTCGAAGATCATTAGCCATTTTTATTTTTAGGGATGGCTCCTTGTCTGCCATATTCAAGCTTAATTAATCTTTCGTCAAAGCTTTTTATTAAACTTGCTTGTTCATTTAATTTGCTTAAAATTAGCTGCAAGTTTTGTTCGATGTCTGTAGTTTGTTTGGTGCTTTCTTTTCCTTTATCTGTCTGTATTGGCTCTTTCAATATTTGACTGTATGGTACATGATTTGTTTTTTTGTAAGAATTTAATTGTGTTGCATATTCTTTAATTTCATTTCGGACAGGTTGTTTTGGTTTTTTCTACTTTCTTCATCCTGTTTGTTTTTATTTTTTGAAGTTCTTTTGCTATATTACATCCACGGTAGTTGGCTGGATGGGCCTCTCCACAATGGACACATTTTGGCTTCTCGTTTGTTGGTTTGGTACAATTCCTAGTATGATGTTTCCAGTGCATTTGACACATCGCGATTCTTTGGCACAGTAGCGTTGGGTATGTCCATACGCTTGGCAATTTTTACACTGCGGAATTAGTTTTGAAGCCCTGCTAACGGACTGCTACAACATCAGCAAGAATTACAAGCAGTCCTTGACATACAAAAAATTGACATCTGTCTCATAAGTGAAACACATTTCACAAAACAAACACATATCAAATTTAAAGGTTTTAAGGTCTACAACACCATACATCCAGAAAACACTGCTAAAGGGGGTAGTGCAATAATAATCAAAGAAAACATCCTACATCATGAAGAAATTGGAAACGAAACAGAAAAAATACAAGCTACTGCAGTCAATGTAAGAACGAAAAACTATCAAATAACAGTTGTGGCAGTTTACTGTCCACCAAAACATGCACTAAAACGAAACCAATATCTTGATTTTCTAAACAAACAAGGTAATAGATTTATTATTGGAGGGGACTTCAATGCTAAACATATATCTTGGGGATCAAAATTGACTAAGACCAAAGGTAAAGAACTTTATGAAGCTATAAAAGAGTATAAATGCGAAGTGATGTCTACTGGAAAGCCAACATACTGGCCGACGGACTACAGTAAAATACCAGATTTGATAGATTTCTATACTGTAAAGAACATTTCTGCAAATTACATACAAATAAAAGAAGGTTGGGATATGAATTCAGACCATTCACCAATTATCTTAACATTAAGTCAAACTGTAATAGAGAAAGAAGCTTGCCCGATGTTAGTAAACAAGCACACTGACTGGAAAAGCTTTAAGATGAGTCTTGAAGAAAATATTAATCTTTCTGTACCATCAAAAAATGAGCAACAACTTGATGAAGACGTGGAGTTGTTTGTAAGAAATATACAGCAGACAGCTTAGGAAAATACTCCTACACTTAGAAAAAGAACTGCAGGAAATAACTACCCAAAAGAAATTAGACAAATAATAACCGAAAAAAGAAAACAAAGACGAAGGTGGCAACAAACAAGATCACCCCAAGATAAAACAAAGTTAAATAATCTTAGTCAACAATTGAAAAGAGAAATAAAACTGCTAAAAAATGACACTATTAACACATATCTGAAAGAACTTACCAACGATGGTTGTACAGACTATTCTCTTTGGAAAGCAACAAAGAGATTAAAAAGACCGATCCTGCAAATCCCGCCACTAAGAATGGGAAATGGAAAGTGGGCACGGAGTAATCAACAAAAAGCAGAATTGTTTGGAAATCATCTAGAAAAAATCTTTCAAGACAGCGAAGAATTAGCAGAAGAATTAACAACAGAAAATTCAATACAAGAGAAAGAAAGTATACGACTCACCTCTCCGAAAGAAATAATCAATGAAATTAAAAATAATATCAATCCAAAAAAATCTCCAGGGTTCGATTTAATAACTGGGGAAATACTCAGAAATCTGCCTAAGAAAGCCATAGTAAAATTAACAAACTTAATAAATGCATCCTTCAGACTGCGATATGTGCCAAGTTTGTAGAAAATCGCGGAAGTGATTATGATACCAAAACCTGGCAAGCAACCACACGAAGTGACATCATACAGGCCTATTTCCTTATTACCAGTAATTTCAAAATTATTTGAAAAATTACTACTCAAAAGGTTGAAACCTGTTATTGAGAGACAAAAATTAATACCAACACATCAATTTGGATTCAGAAACAAGCATTCCACGATTGACCAAATCCACAGAATAACAAGTATTATTGAGAAGAGCCTCGAAGAAAAAAAAGTTTGTTCTACAGTCTTT
>VTPC01091009.1:0-13374 GCA_011009095.1 Ignelater luminosus | reverse complement strand
AAAAAATATGCGTTAGAAAAATTTTAGCGTTTCTGCGGGAGTCTTAGCTTGGCCATCAACAAGGCCGCTACGGCCGCAGGGCCGACGCCCGCTCCAGGCTCTGCTTGTCTGTTAACGCAAAGTCTGTTATCTACCGTGAACTTATCTTTTAGATTTTTCGTATCGTGAGTGTTTCCGAAGTCTAGTTTTGGAAATACATGGTCGGATAAACATTTTCGGAGTTCACGTATAGTGGGAAGAATTTTCCTGTTTATTCTCGTTTCATTATTCCCGTACCGTAAAATAGGTACTGGCCACATAGTTGGGATCGTGTTGTTACAGCAAGCTGAGTAAAATTTTGCCGTTGTTTATAGAGTATTTTATCGTCCCGTGAGAAAATTGAAAACTCTCCGTCTCGTTCTTAAAGACATTTTGAATGTTGATCACGAAGTCAGTTAAGATCTTTGGTTATTTTTGGTGTATCTTTTACCTTGTGTAAGACATGAATTAATTTTGGATGGAATCTTCGCATTTTTGATATCGTTTGGTAGAAATGATACTCTCTTTCAATTAAAAATTAAAGTGTTGCTATTTCAATGTTTTTAAGGTGCTGTGCTTTGACCTCATTCCCGTTCAAAATATGACGTCATATTAAGTTTTTGTTTTATTTTTGGGTAGCACCTTCCAAGACCTTTTTAACGAACCCATACTTGTCACTCCTATTTTCAATAGTTTTTAAGATATGGAGTTTTCTTACATAAAATGCCACATACAGGGTGTCCCTAAATTGCATTGAAAGCTTTAGGTCCTTCCTTTATGAGGCCTGAACTCAAATCTGCAACCAGAATTTTCCCTAGTCGCTTAGTTTTCTTCTACGACAATGAAGAAGTTAACACATTTAACATTAAATTACAAGACATCGGGCAATTAAATCTAACGGAACAGTTATCCATTCAATAGGTGAACTTATTAGAAGAAAAAATTACCACTATGAATGCATTAACTATTAACGTTTTCTTTGTAGAGAGGGTGTTAAAAATAAGAGATTTAGTAAAAACAGATGTGGCAACCACACAAACACTGTTTACTTGGATGAATCTAAACAATTGTTTACATCATAATTCATCTGTTACATTTTGACATTTATGGTTAGCTGGCGTTAGACATACATTTTGTAATTTGAGTTATTCTTCCACATTTGCTGTTTGTTGTTGAGTTTTTCTTTAATTATTTTCTATCCCGTTTCCGTTGTTTGTGTTATTCTTGTTTGTTAACTTTTTGTTTTTGTTAAAATTTTTATTTCGTTCTGTTTCTGTTTACTGACTTGCAGTTCCCGTTTTTTCTGGTATGTATTAATTCTAGTTTTTGTATTTCAGTTTTATAGTTTAGTTTTTCTTTAGTTTTGTCATGGAGTATGCAATACATTAGTATACCAACATGATTCTGTTTCTTGGGCAATGTAATGGAAATTACAATGAAGCTGCCAGACTTTATGCAGAACGTTTTCCAAATAGACGCCATCCAAGTCGTAACGTTATTCGAAATGCACACCAAAGGCTTAGAGAATCTGGAAATATATGCCAATTCATAATTTAAATAGAGGTAGGCTGCGAGCAGTCAGATTTAGAAGAAGACTTCTAAATATTGCAGAAAACGATCCCAGCACCAGCGTTCGTGCTATTTCTCGAGTTGTGCCTGCTTCAAAAACAACTGTCCACAAAATCCTAAAAGAAGATGGGCTTCATCCCTATCACAAGACTCGAGTTCAGCATTTGATGGAAGCAGATTTTGAAAAACGTGTGACCTTTTGCGAATGGTTCCTAGACCAACACAGAAGAAACCGTGCTTCTGTAAGTAATGTGCTGTGGACGGATGAGGCTACCTTTACGAGAAATGGTATTTTTAATGTTCATAACGAACACATCTGGGCACATAAAAATCCTCACATCTTTCAGAAAAGCAATTTTCAAGCTCGTTTTTCGGTGAACATATGGACGGAGACAGTAGGAAATAAAATGGTTGGTCCTTTTATACTATCTAACAGGTTAACTGCTGAAAACTACCTAATTTTTTTAAATAACGATTTTTATAATCTGCTGGATGATGTTGGTTCGTCGGGATATGTAGGTGCAGCAAGATGGTGCACCATCTCATTATGCTGCTAGGGTTCGACAATGGTTTAACGAGAACTATCCGCAAAAGTGGCTTGGTCGTGGAAGTCCCGTAGCTTGGCCCCCAAGAAGCCCGGACTTAACGCCCTTAGACTTCTTCTTGTGGGGACATTTAAAAAAGTTAGTGTATTTAACCCCTGTTGAAAATGAAGAACAATTAATAAATCGCATACAAGAAGCAGCAACAACTGTGAATGAACAAATGCTCCAGCGTGTTCATCATGCTGTGATTACACGAGCAATAAAATGTCGTGAAGCTGCTGGAAGACAGTTTGAACATTTAGTTTAAAGCACGTGCCATTATTTAAGTTAAAATACATTTTATTGTTACAAAACGTACAAGTTTCACTGATATTCAGATTTCAACTACAAATAAATAATTAATTTTTAAAAATGTAGTTTTTTTTTCGTAAATGTGATTTTTTACATGAGTTTACTTTAGATTGTTTTAGATTTAAATTACTTCAATAGCTAGCATGATTTAATTTTTTTATCGATCAGATGTTTGATTTGTCGCCACCTTTAGCTGTAAAGGTTAAGCCGCTTTCAGGCACTAAGCAGCGTTGCCAAGCTTATGTTTCTTTTTTTTTGGCTCGCGTGAAGAAACTAACTGCGTTAGAGAGTTCGCGTTTGAAGTTTTCTCATCACAATTGATTAAAGAAGGCGGCTACCTGAAGATTTTAATGCAATTTAGGGACACCCTGTATATTTTTAATTTTTGGGCAGTATAGTTTTTGCGTTTTCTTATGAGCAGTGACTTTGATTACACAGAAACCAAAAACTGCTTGAAAGATGCTTGATTTTGATGTTTTATACATAAGGATTTTACTTGTACTACAGATATCTGTAGAGATGTTTTGTTCCATCTGCAGTACAAGTAAAATTGTATCAAATTTGAATATTAAGTATTTTTCAAGCAGTTTCTGGTTTCTGTGCAATCAAGGTCACTGCTCACGAGAAAACGCACCAGCTATACTGCCCAGAAATAAAAAACAATATAGCATTCTATTTAAAAAACTTCATATGACGCTATAGCTCGAGAGGGTATGACGTCACAAACAAGCACAGTACCTTAAAAATATCGAAATTTAAAATAAAAATTGGCGTGTTTTGGCGTTTTACAAAAATATCATGCGTTTTGAAATTACTGATTTTATTCCATAAGTAGTTTTCGTGCTGTATAATATTTACGCCATACCTACACTCCTTTCCAAAACTTAAGGATTATAAAAAGTGAGCTATCAGGAGAAACATGTCATGTTACTTCAAGACTAGAAAACACAGCCAGGGGAAGCATGCTATTCTATTTTAGTGCGAGCTAGAGAAAGACATTTTTAACAATAATTATTTTGATTGTCGCGTCAGTCATAAATCCTCTATTGTTTAGAATAAATAATTGTTTCCTGGCCAAACTATCGTATCGTAAATTCAGAGTTAAAAGAGAAAAATGGTCAGGACTTCTTTATTTTTTAAAATAATCTTATGAAGTTTTATATTGCTATAGAAGTTAAAAAATATTTTTTTGCTATTCCAGTGCCTAAAGTAACTACTTTAGGCACTCCTAGCGATGTGGTAAAGGAGTACGGTAACCGCGATGACTCTCTTGAATAAAATTTTCTGTTTTCTGTAATATTTCCACTGAAGTAGGAAAAACGTTGCATGCAATTCTAGTGTAAAGCACCATTTTGACACTTATGGGAATTTTATCACGTGTTTAATAATATACGCTTTACATTCTTGTTGTATAAATAACTATTATGAGGCTATAGAAAACAATAGGCTTCATTTAAATCAACACAATTTTATGCCAGTAGGTATACTTCAAAATTGATAAGTTATTTAAAAGATTGAATTCGACTATTTTGTTGAAAGCATAATTATCCACAAATTTTGTCAAAATTGAAAAGAAATAATAAATAATATCAGACATAATTTTAAAATTTTACAGCAACTTCAATCCAAAAACCTTTTGATCATATTATACCCTACAACACAATAATTACATAGGTGTCACAGAATGTATCTTATAATTCATAAAACACGAACTGAAAAAAATGCAAAAGATATAATAAACTACAATTAGGGTTGTTAAAATATTAAATAGTAATTTCAAAACGATGTAATTTAAAATTACAAAACAACTAACTCGATTCAATTAGGTATTTCTGTATAAAAACTTTTAAGTTGTAATAAAATATTCATAATTAAATAGCATGAAACTTTTGAAAGTAATAATTCAAGTGAAAGTTATAAAGAAAAAATTACAGATGTTAAAGTTTTTGAAAGTGAGTTGAATCTTATTTGCAGTCAGTGTCCCACGTAATAGTCCTGATTAAAAATTAAAATAATAATCACAGGATTCCTAAAGCGTCGAGCAAAGATTACTGCGTCTACGCATGCTTCAATGGTTGATATCAGTTCCGTTATTATTATCACGTGGACTTTAGTTTCAAATTTATCAGCAGAACAATATTATTTTTTTTTTGTACCAAAATAACATTTCCAGTTACGGATAAAAGTTCTATAAATGTTCTAAAGACACTCTGCATTATTTTGTGGATGTGAGAATCTAATACAGGTAATTTTCTCGGTAGTCTTGTTTATGATTTCTCTGTATCTTGTACTGCACTCCTTGGAGATATTTAGGCATCGTATGTAGGCATTAACTATTACTGTGCGAAAATGACGTAAACATTTATTTACTAAACATCATTTATAGTAAATGTTAGTAATTAATTATTTAATTTCATTTTTTGCAGCATTTGCTAAAATCATGATTGTTTTAAAGCAACGAATACGACTAGGCAAGCTGTTGGAGTTGCAAACAAACCATTTTTACCAGATATGAAACGCAGAGCAGATGAGAAAAATGCTATTGATAAGAAATGTGTTTTGGTCACTAACGCACAGGTAATTATACATAATGTTAAGGCGTCACTGCAAAGCTTTATTGAGATTCCTTTTGGTATTAGTATAACAAATATAAGAAACTTTCCTTGTATTAATACTTATACACCGTGTTCGTTTTAACATTTGCTATAGGGAATTAGTATGGGAAATCTGAAATATGCTAAACAGTTTGTTCTCGAATAAAAGTCGGTGAAATTAATAGTTGCAATCGATAGATAAGATATTCTAACGTACTATCCAAAAATATTACCCTTAATAACAATCCCAATTCTTCAGAAATTATATGGTAAATTCATTAATTACTTGCAAACCATTAATTTAAAAGCCAAAAACTGAAAAGTCGGCGCGACTTGCCCCCGTGGTTCAATGGTTAGGTTTACTGCTTGCTAAACCGTACGGGCTCTTCGAATGCAAGATCGAATACCGTTACAAGCAAGACTTTTTTTTAAAATTTTATTTGTCATTAATCTTTAATTTAATAACAATTTAAATAATTTGTTATTATTCTTTTATTCGGAAAACGTACAAGAAGTAATAAATTAGAAATGAAAAATAAAAATACTCAATTAATAAAATGTGAATTTATTGATACCAAAAATTTATTATTTCTTGTACGTTTTCCGAATAAAAGAATAATAACAAATTATTCAAATTGTTATTAAATTAAGATTAATGACAAATAAAATTTAAAAAAAAAGTCTTGCTTCTAACGGGATTCGATCTTGCATTCGAAGAGCCCGTACGGCTTAGCAAGCAGTAAACCTAACCATTGAACCACAGAGGCAAGTCGGGTCGACTCTTAAGTTTTCGGTTTTTAAATTAATGGTTTGCAAGTAATTAATGAATTTATAATTTCTGAAGAATTGGGATTGTTAAGGGTAATATTTTTGGACACTACGTTAGAATATCTTATCTATCGATTGCAACTATTAATATCATCGATTTTTATTCGAGAACGAACTATTTGGCATATTTCAGATTTCCCATACTAATTCCCTATAGCAAATGTTAAAACAGTGTAAGTGCTAATATGCAAATTCGATCATAACTATGAGAATTCGCATATTGGAATGAAAACTTCTCGCCTTGACAAATTAAGATCGCTTGGACAGTTTTGCAAAGAAGTCAATAAAAACCGTGGTATTCAAGTTTAAATTAGCTGCAAAAAGTGTGGGATTTTTCGTATCGACAAGTTATCCGCTGCTTTCAGCAGGAATAGCGATATATCTCATTAAGTTTCCATACATAACTGCGTCAGCAGCTCGTCTACGCACCTTTTACGAGTTTACAACAACATTCAGAGAAAATTTTTTTGGTAAAAATATAAAATCTTTGACTATTCCATCGAACAGATACAAAGTTTCAAAAGTGTTCAGTATGATAGTTACTTTGCAAAACAGTAGAATGGAGAAAAATGGAAAATACACCTGCCGAGACTAACACAAGTGAGATAAAGACGGACTAACTTAGTACAAAGGCATCACAAAAGATAAAAGCACAAATTGAAATTCATATGAACTACTACCAGGGAAAATAACATCAATAAACCAAGCGCATTAAATTGATAGAAATGGAAACTACTGACGAATCAAATACAACCAAGAATGCTAATAATTCCGACGGATCTTAGTACAACTGTGTTACGAGAAAGTAAAGGAAGAATCTATGAGCTAGAAGCAAAACTGAGCAAACTGCTTTAAAAATGTAATTAACTACAACTACCACCTACTTGATCTAATATAATTATTAATTCTTGGTCTCCTCTTTAATAGTCAATATCTAGAAAACCTTGCATTATTGAACCGTAATCGATAAGAACTTTTTTGCTTATTTCAATGAGAGAAATCAGCTCACGACCGTTGTCAAGATATTCCAATCCTACAAAAACACTAAGTAATCATTTTAATATTTATCAGTCCAAAGAGAAACCAAAAAAATCTGCAAAGAGATAGAGAGTGAAAATTGGAAGCTTAACAGCTACATGTTTTTTTAAAACCACAGAGTTGGAGATGCTTTTTCGGGATCTGTTATCGTTGGTTACGGGCAAGGATTTGTCGTGAATCATGTTTGCATGCTGAATCCAAATCTGCTTTTGGGTTTTCCCTGACACGTATAGCTTCCGAGAAAAACACGATTTTGTTTCCAAATAAAACGTTAAAGTAATTAGATGCATTTTATATTACAAAATGTACACAAAACCCATTAAATTATTGTATTTGGCAGTTTTCTTTTGTGTAATGATGTATTAGAGTCTTCTTTAATCAGTAACTAACAGCAATCACCCAGCACGTTCGAATTCCATCTTTCCTGGTGCCGGTTTTCCAACGTTGAAAGGTTTTGATGGAAACGCTCTCTATGCTCATCTCTTACAGCTCCCAAATTGTCTGGGAAAAAATCTAAATGGGAATGTAAATAATGCATTTTTAGTGACATATTACATACCATTTTATGGTAAGCTGTCAACATTTCGTCGACAAGGTTTTTGAAATTTTCCTCTTTGTTGTTGCCCAGAAAGCTCTTTACGACAGATTTGAAACAATTTTTGGCACCTTTTCTCTTTCTTGTAGAATCGCGCCGAAACAGCTGTCATTCATTAATTGCCAAATTTGGAAACCCACAAATATGCCTTCCCGTATCTTAGCTTTGCTGATCTTTGGAAATTTTTCTTTTATGTACTGAAAACCTTTTCCGTCAAGGTCCATACCTTTTACAAAATTCTTTATCAGCCTTAACTTTATATGCAAAGGAGGCAAATAGATATTGTTTCTATCCACAGGGCTTTCATGTAAAATATTTTTTTTGCCACAACTATCTGCCTGCTTGGTCAACTTTTCACAATATAATGCTGCGATTTAGCACGACTGTCCCACTCGCACAAAAATCAACTGTACTTTGTAAAACCCAACTGAATTCCTAATAACAAAGCTATAATTTTCAAATCTTCACAGATTTTCCACTCGTATCGTTCATAGTCTACGCTCGTTAAAAAGCATTTCATAGTTTCATAAGATTCTTTTAGGTAAACTGAATATGCAATGGAAACTGAAGGCAATGCATTGCCATTGTGTCATAGAACTGCTTTCAAACTAAATTTAGATGCGTCAATGAACAGTCGCGATTCTTCTGGCTTGTTTTTACGTTCAAGGGTTTCCATCAAACCGTCAACATCACTGCAGTAAGATTGTCGTTCATAGAATAAAACGCAAAATAAAAACAAATTCAAAAATGAGAATATGTCTTGGGTAAAGAAAGACTTTTTACCCCCAAATTCTGTATGCGTTCAATCTTACAACAACAATATCGATGAAAATCAGACACCGATTAGTATGTAGTTTTGTAAATATTTTTTAAATTCTGTATTTCCGGAACTAGCAGAGAGGACAAACATGTATTCACTTCAAGAAAAGTGGAAAAAGCGTCAATACGAATGAACAATTAAAAAGCTCGTTGCTCGACATATGCTAATGAGTGTAGTTTGCTTTCCCAAATTGAGAATGTATTGGGCACCTGCTACAAGAATCAAATTCGTCGATGACGTAGGGCTGTCGCGCAATTGATTTGAGTTTCTTAGAAATAACCTGAATATTGTTAATGTCAATACTGATCATGATAAAAATGATAAGCTTCGGAAAGTACGTCTAATGATCACGTCTTTTGAAAGTCGTTGTGAACAGCCAGAACTGGAAGAGAATCTGTGTATTAATAAATCAATTATTTCGTTCAAGAGATAACTTGTGATAAAGCGATACATAAAAGTAGACACGTATATTTTCTTCGTTCTTATGTTACATTTATGGATGATATCATCGATGAACATGTTAGCTCTCCACCTTGCCTTAGTCCATCAATGGTTGCAAACGTTTCGGACTTCATACTCTTCAATATGACGTAGTTTAGGGTGTTTCTATGTAGACTCTTAATTACATTGATTAGCTTATCATCAACATCTCTTTTGTGCAGACTGTCCCATATTTTTGTTCTTGGTGTGGAGTCAAAAGCTTTAGTTAAATCTATAAAGGGCATAAACGTTTTTCCACCTAGTAGTTTTCTTTTCTCTATTATCTGTTTGGCCGTAGACATGTGGTCCTGTATGCTTCCGCCTTTTCTAAAGCCACTTTGCGATTCAGAAAGTGATGCTTCCGTCATTTGTTTTAGTTTTTTATCTAGGATTTGTTCATATATTTTTATCACTGTGCTTATTATAGTTATTCCCTGATAGTTATTACAGTCTTTATTGTCTTCACTTTTGTATATGGGCAGTATTATCTCTAACTCCTAATCTCTCGGTGTAGTCTCTTCATCTCATGCTTTGTTATATATTGCTTGTCGTACCTTTCTACTACTTCAATATCTTTTAACTTGTATAATCAAATAGCTTCAAATTTTATTTTTCTTTTGTTCTTTTCTTTTGTTTTTGTAGTTCTTGTCAGACTTTATTTTACCTACTAGTAAGTAGTGATCACTATTTATCTCCGGTCCACTTCTTACTCTAACATCTACGATCATATTTTTACATTGATTTTAAACCAAGATATAATCAATAATAGATTTTTCATGTCTGGATTGTTTTACTCTTGTGTATTTGTGTATATTTTTGTGTTCGTAATAACAATAAGATTGTTTATTAAGGAATAGTCAAGCAGTTTTCTTCCGTTATTATTTCTTGTCCTTGTCTATGTTTGCCTATACCTACTGTATAACTTGAATCATTTTTCCTACTCTGCTATTAAAGTCTCCTAGTACAATTAGTTTTCCCTTGCTAGCTTCCGTGGCCTCGTTAAGCGTGTCCCAATACAAATTCTCTGTTTCAGCCCGTTTATCTTCGTTGGGGCCATATGTCACTATTATTGACCATTCTATTTTATTTTTACTGCCTATGTCGATTATTAGAATTCTTTCAGTTATAGCCTTCCAGCAGCGTATCTTGTCGGATATTTTCTTGTGAATTAAACACCTCACACCGACTGCTGCTCTTTCCTGTTTTCTAACACCACTATATATGAATCCATGATCCTGCTCTAGCTTCTTATACCCTTGTCCCTTTTTCTTTGTTTCTGTAATAGCCAATAGCTCTAATTTGGCATTTTTAAATTCTTCTATTAGTTCGTTTTCCTTGCCATTAATGCTTCTTATATTCCATGCTCCGACTTTCCAAATACATCTCTTGCTTTTGTTCCGCCAATCCTCATTTCCATGTCCATTGCCAATTTTGTTACCATTGTGTTTCAAACTATTTGTGATTGTTAGTTTTTTGACCAAGTTGTTCTAGTTATCTTTTTTTAGCTGATTTAGGGGAGAGTCACCATCGGGTGCTCTCTCTGTTACGGTTCTCTTACTCTTCATACCACTTGCCTCACTTTCGCGTTCTTCCCTTTCTTGCCTTAATGCATCAATTTTGTACGCTTCACCGTTAATTATTAGTTTATTATATTTTATTTGCACATTAGCTGCTTTCTGCTTTGTATTTTTGTAATATGGTATTAGTTTTTTCCTTTCTTCTAGTATTTCTTTCAAAAAATCTATATTGATCCATATATTTGTCCCTTTTAATCTTTTAGCCTGCTTTAGAATCTCATTCTTTTTAAATGCTGTAGTTATTTTTAGCAATATTGGTCTTTTAATGTTGGTTTTAAATTTTCCGAGTCTTCTAACTTCATCGATATACACTTTTTCTTTTATTATGACTCCCATCTCTTTTATTAAGCTAACTACCTTTGCTTTAGTTTCTTCATTGTTTTGATTTATTTCATCTATTACTTTCTTGATCACCAGGTTTTTTCTTCTTAGTTCCCTTTCCAAATTCTCGATTTTCATCTTTTGTTGTATTATTTTTTTCTTTTATCAGTTTATTTTCTTCTTTGTTGTTAGACACTTCTTTTATCAACTATTTGAATTTGGCATCCATTTGTTGAAACCTGCGTGTTATTTCACTGAACATTCTTTCAGTTTTTTTCCATTTCGCTTTGTTACTGCAGTCGAGCTGTAATCGTTAATGTTTATTCACTAGTAGTTATTGCGCTGTAATTCCGGAATATCAGGAGTTAACCTCACTTATTTAGTACGTTACAAAAATTCAGTATATATTTCGCAATGGGACAGTCAACTTTATTCTCCGCTGTATCAAAGCAATACCGATATCTTAATTAGCCAATACTTACACCTAATAATCTTAAGCAACTCAAATAAATCAACACTACGCGGAGATCCGTGTATATGATAATCACTCCGGCGAATCATTTTAGATTATATCGTAATAATAAATAATAATGTAAATTAAAAAAAGTTTAAAATTGTAAATAATGTTTAATGGCAAGTCAGCAGCCTAACCTAACCTAACCTTTAACTCAGTCTGTAACCTAACCTCTAACGTAACATCTAGCAAGCTCTCTCTCAGATGACTAGTTATAACTAGCTCAATATTATGTTACTACATCATACTCAAATTTTACGTGTATGCCGCGAAAAGTCCATCGCTGGTAAAGACCGCCGGAAGATGCATGGTTCCGATACGTTTGAACAACCTGTCTAGGGAAGGAGTGGATAAAAATGATTTTCTGATCGCACTCTATCGCATATTTATTCGTTCACGAAAGTGGACTTTGAGGATTATTTTCCATTACGTCAATTTGGCTGTTTGTAACTCTTGTTTAGAATATCAGCGCAATATGATTCAAAGTGGTCAGTTTACTATGACAGTTTCAGAAAGGTTGTTTTTTTGGTTACTTCAAAACGAGGCAGACTTCAAAGTTTCAGAAATTCACCATTCCAATGAAACGTCAGAAGTCAAACACAGTCCCTGTGGATGATGTACGATTTGACAATATTGGACAGTGGCCAATACCATAGAGAAAGACGTGAGCAGCGCTGTTAAGTAGTCTTGTACAGGACGTTCAAGAATTCAGTTCGAGAAATGCAGTGTTCCACTTTGTTCAACAAAATCTAAAAATTGTTTCCAAAGGTGTCATGTTAAATAGTGTAAATGTTATTGAGCGTTTTAGTCTTTGTTTTATTTCTGTAGTTAATATTTACCTTGAAAGCCTGGTGGTGGCAATTGCCACAACTTCCTGGTGAAAACTCGTTTAAATTTCTCAGGGGAGATCTTATAACAGTAATAAACAACATTTCATGCAAAAAAATTTTTTCTTTGTTTCAAAAAATCCAGGGCTGAAAGGGTTTAAAGATTTCACTACAAGAGTGTAATTTTGTTATAGTTAAAGTATTTTATGTAAGATACTTAAATCTTTATGTTTTATTTCCGAAGACTTTCATATACAATATATCAAAATTTCATGTTTCTGACATCACTTCTCATTGTGCTATAGCGATAAATGTGTGATTGCTTTCAGAATCAATGTATTTTCTACATTATACAGTGTGTCCGAAAAGTATGGAATATCCTATATATCTCAGTAAATATGCATTTTATGGAAAAATGTTTCCTACAAAAGTTTACATTACAGAGCAATACCAAATAACTATTTTTTAAAAAGACAAAAGCGCAACGAATAATGCTTCAATTTGTTTTAGTGGGAAGGTATTCCTTTATTGTACTCATTTGATAGAGAATGTTTTTTTCTTTTCAATGATGTAAAACTTTGATACACTTGCATAAGTAAATTTTGATTAAAACGCAAAAAATTCTTTGAAAGTTCATTTCAATAGTCATCTGTTACGAATTGAAAATTTTGTATAACTACACTCTACAGTTTATAGAAGGTGTTCAAAGTGTGCATCATTTACAGCTTGGCAATGATAAAGTAGTCTTTCAAATTCGTTTACTGCATTTTGAATCGTTTCTGGTGTGATAGCTCTAATCTCTGTTCTAATACGGTCATTTAGAGTTTCAATATCTTCAAGCATATCGACATAAATCTTATTTTTGAGATGGCTCCACAGACAAAAATGAAGTGGACTTAAATCCGGCGAGCGAGCTGGCCATTCTACTGCACCTCTTCTGCCTATCCATCGATAAGGGAAAGTATTATCAAGAAACTGTCGGATATTAATTCCGAAGTGAGGAGGAGCCCCGTCTTGTTGCAACCATATTCTTTTATGGGGTACATCTGGATCTAGTTCATTAGGAAATACAACAGCTAAAGCAGTCAAATCTTAAAAAATCTAGATAAGCATCCGCTGTTAAATTATGTTCTATAAAAAAAGGTCCCAAAATATGGGTTCCAATAATTCCTGCCCAGACATTGACTTTCTGCTGATATTGGGTGTGCCCTTCTCCATAGCAGCCAGGATTTAGCGAAGACCAGTAGCGCGTGTTTTGTTTGTTAATGGTACCATTCAAACAAAACGTTGCCTTATC
>VTPC01091008.1:30074-102688 GCA_011009095.1 Ignelater luminosus | reverse complement strand
CAACTTCACGCTTTAAACAATATTTTGAAACCGGACCGCATTTCTTGCATTTAAAGCAAAGAGGACGATTATTTTCATCTCTTGCAGGCAAATAGCCAGTTTTGCTTAAGGATCGTGCCTCTGCAGGCTTGTCTGAATTTGATGTTGATTTGTGGTCTTACATTTGGGTTTATTTTACATCCAGTGATTTATGTACAGCTTTATCACTTTTATTAAATTGTATTTTGTTTTCCCGTTCTTGTTTCATATCTTCATATTTATGCATATCATGAAGGAATTGTTCAATCATATCATGCTTCAGTGAAAACTGTTAAAAAAGGCTCCATTTTTCCTAATCGCTGGCAACACTGGTCAACGTGGGCAACCTTGTTTCGGTTATCAAAAATAATAATATAACAAGTGACTATTGAATTAATTGTGAACTGTCAGTTTTGTAATTCCTTTTCTTAAGTAAAAATAAAATTATTATTCAAACTTTTTTTACGTAATAAATTGATTAGCCTTTTGAGTTGTGTCTAAACTAACTGTTTTTCCCTGCTGCACTTCTCTCCGCAACAGAACATAGCATCGCAAGTTGTTTCAGACCATAACCCAATAGACCGTGAATAGTATTCATGGTCAATTCCATTATTTGTATCGAAAATATCCACATCATCATCTTCAAAAAAATTATATTTCCTTATAAATTCTCTAAGAATTAAGAAAAAAAAACGCAAAAACACATCGATTTGTATTGACATATGTACAATTCGAACCCTAAACTTTAACCCCCTAGGAGGAGGAGATCAACCCATCAGAAACTTTTAATGGAAAGGGAGTTCAAGTGTCCTGTCATTAGAAAGGCTTTTCAGTTCTTCATATTGCCCCGTTTGAATTTTTAAATTCGGTTGATTTGCTAGGAAAA
Source organism: Ignelater luminosus (assembly GCA_011009095.1). Taxonomy (NCBI): domain Eukaryota; kingdom Metazoa; phylum Arthropoda; class Insecta; order Coleoptera; family Elateridae; genus Ignelater; species Ignelater luminosus. The sequence continues at coordinate 101,784 of VTPC01091008.1, read as the reverse complement.
CAGATTGTGAAATCTAGAAAATAAGGCTTCTTGATCTTCAATTTTTTACATTTATGTCGCAAGTATATTTTAGAGTTAATGGCAAGATTCCAGGAAACTGAATCCGAGGTCAATAAAAAGAGAAATGTTGAGAATCTCGTGCGGAATAAAGAAGTGGAACTGGCGGTTCTGGCTGGTGTATCTGAAACACTGCAAGTTTCAAGATTCAGTTGCTACAGCAACTCAATGAAGATGACTTTGACCGTCGTTTGCAACTCTGTGAGGTCATAAGTAAGCGAGCGAGCGACGACTAATTCAAATTTTCTATTTAATGTCTATTTTTGAGATGAATACTCTTTTTTTGCAAATGGTACGGTAAATAGTCTTAATTATCGCTATTGGCAGATTCGAATCCGAGAATATTTCGTGAATATATCTAGCTGGCAATCTGACTGCGGATATTTATTTGGAATTGCTGCAGGATGTCATTGATCCAGTACTAACTGAATTCATCGAAGATGACAAGCGATACCTGGAGGATCAATTAATATCGCGTCGCTCGTCCTTCTTCCTGGCATAAAACCAAACTGTTTGTGACAGACCTCAGTCTTCACGCGTAGTTTTTCTTCAATGACCCCCTCCCAGACCTTCATTATGTACGACATCCGTTTCATACCCCTGTAGTTACCACAATCCTGGATATTACCGTTCCTTTTATAGACTGGCACAAGTACACTATTCCTCCACTCATCTGGTGTTTTTTCTTGTTGTCATTAAATTGTTGTTTTCATTAAATTCTACAGAAGATCAATCTCCTTTTATCTCAAACTTTTTCACACCTCAGCTGAAATTTGATCTGCACATACTGTTTTTCCATTCTTCATCTTACTTAGCGCGTATTCTACCTCTTCCCTGCTTACAACTCAGACCACTCCTTCATTTATTCTCCCTCTTCGTATTTTGTTCTCAGGTTCTCTTTAGTACTTTTTCCGCCTCTTCAGTATCTTTTCGTGATCCTGTAGCACCGTTTCTGACTCATCCTTCAGCTCCTTAATTGATGTTGTATCCTTACACGCTTTATTTCTTGCTTTGGTAATCCTGATCAGCTGGCTATTACTCTTTTTCAACTCTTTATACGTTAGCTCCACCGTCTTTTCTGCAGCCCTCTTTGCCTGCTTCTTTGCTAAGGTATACACTTCCCGGTTCTCTCGGCTTTCGGTTAAAGCTCACTGTTTCTTCATTCCACCACCAGACCTCCTTATCTACTGGTGGTTCTATCCCTGATGTTACACCAAGTACCTCTTTACAAGCTTTTCTTGTTATACTGCCATTCCAAGTCCCTCCCTCCTTGAACTCCTTTCTTGGACCCTCTTCTTTCAGTTTTTACCACTTTAGCCTCCGTTCCTTTCGGTTAACTTGTTTCGATACCTTTCCCTTATTTATTGTTTTACAGTTCGCTACCAGCTTATGTTGTGTCACTATACTCTTTTTGTTTATAACCTTCATGTTCTTCACTTCTCTCAGATGCTTTCTTTGGCACATTATGTAGTTGATCTCCTCTTTTGTATGTTGCCAACTCCTTTCTTCTCCATGAACTTCCTCTTCCACACTGCTCTTCCTTCCGACAGTCCATCTCTTCCGACTATCAGTCTTTCACCGTTTGATACTACCATTACCACGCCATCTAGGTCTCTCCAGAACTTTTCCTTCATTTCCACATCTTTACATTCTGTTTGAGGGGCATAAGCACTTACCACCTTTATACTTCTTTCTTCAACTGTTTATCTAAGATGATACCCACTCTATTCCTTTCCCATTCCCCTACAGAACAACTTGTATCCCTCTGCTAAAGTCCTTGTTTTATTTTCTTTAAATGTTTCTGGCACACACACGACTTGCAAATTTCTCCGTCTCAACATGTCCATAATTTCTCTACTCTTACCACTCCCAACATTCCGAATTTCCTTGCACCTTGCACACATTATCTATCTTCTTACGTTTCACATCCAAAATCTTCGCAAAATGTTTCCCACGGAGATCAGATTGGTAAACGGCTTTATCTCTGGAACCTTTCTATTGAGAAGAATATATTTCAATTCATTTGATATCGATTGCTTAAATGATTGCTTTGAATCTTTAAATTTTACAATTTATGGAATTAACACTGAGTTTAGCAGTATGGTGAGAATGTAATTGTTTGGGTCTGAAATAATCATATTACTAAAGAAAGATGAAATAATTTTATATTACTGTCATTAGTTAATGTGTCTAGTTTTAACAGAAGTTGTCTATTTCTTGCGTTTTTTACATCTCTGCAATGTATTGTTAATGTCTTCTTAGAAAATGTGTCCCATTTAGAGAATAATAATGTACTTTTATTTGGATACAACACGTCAAAGTCGAGTTCAATCTGTTGGATAAACTATAGCATTATGTAATTATGAAGAATAATTTAATTTAATTTGTTTAATATCAAAACAGTATGCGTAGTGGGTGCGTAATGAACTGTTTTTAATTATGTCTAATAAGTCAGTAGAATAGACCAGCAGCCGTAACAAGTTATGTGGAAATCGTTCACTAACTTTTGAAAGGTTACAGTTAAGGTCAAAAGGCCTTTTTTTGCCCAGTCAGCTTTTCTAATATTGTTACGCAAAACACGTAAACATACATAATTACAAATTTGTATTCTGATTCTTTTGCCTTACATTCCCTTAGTGTACGATTTTCGGCACATAATGTACAGACAGGTTCTTCTCTGCAAGATTTACTGTCGTGGTTATATCTGTTACACTTGTAAAAACGTAATATTGGTATGTAATCTCTACAACTGCATATGTTCCAAAATATTTTTATTTTCTTTTCGAGAAATTGCCTTCTTAGTGTAGGACTAACTTCGATTTTTAAATTTCTGGTCTTTTAATTAAATTTTATATTACTTTGGCATGTATTATTTCTCCTTCTTTAATTATTTCTTTGTTTTGCATTCTTATTACATCTTCCACGTTATCTAAAGTTACTTATTCTGGAATATTATAAACGATCAACCTAGGGAAGTACCTTCATTTCAATTGTGGAATTATTAATTTCTGTACAAATCTTTTTAATGTTTGATTTCGCGCATGTTTCTACTAAAATTTTGCTATTTCTCAGATTTTTCAGTTGATTAACACCTAACTGTAATATACAAGGATCTATATATTTTTAAATTTGCAGTTTGGTTTCGTCACTGCTTTGTTCTTTAGAAGGCGTAACAATTGCCTTAAATTTTGTACTGGATTCTTTGTTTTCTACTACTCTTGCATAAGTTTGTTTTGGTAAGGTATCTGGAAAATTAGGAAGCTCATTTCTTTTAAGTACAATTTCGGATTTTAATTTATTGAAAACTCGATTTAAATCACTAATGGCTTGTAATATTGTTTCTTTTAAATCGTTTCGTAAATTCCCACTTACTTTCGTGACCATTCGTAAAGCAGATATTGCATTTTTAAAATCTAAATCGTCAATATTTTCTTCTGACTCTGAATTAACTTCCTCCTCAACTAAATTATCAGTTGATAACAATATATTGTGAGATTTCTTTTTTCTATTACATGATGTAGAGTTTACTAGTGCACTAGATCGTAACTGTTTTTGGCTTTCAACGTTTATAAATTTCTTAATACTTTTTTCACTTTAAACTGTGCTATATCTACTTGAGGGCCCTTCTTGCAATTCTTTTAATAATAATTCTTGCTTGCCTAGTCTTCCCTTTTTATTAACTTTTGGTTTTAACGACGCACTTAAATTTTATGTATCATTATAGGGTTATAAAGACATTATTTTATACAATTTACTCTAGTTCGTCACCAACAAAAATATCTAAAGGTAAAATAAAAAGTTTTAAGGACAAATTTAGATTTAAAAAAAGGAAGTATCGCTTCAATTATAGTATTGTTCAACGTGCTATATATGCTTAATTTTCACAGTCTCCTTCACTGACAAAAATCTAAAATAAAGATTTTAACAAAAATAAAGGAAAAATAAAAATAAAATAGATACAAAAACGAAAATAATATTTAAAAAGAATTTATTAGTCCTAAACTAAATAATGAATTTAGAAACTAATAGATTTTCTTATTCTTCTTAAAACTAACTTTACTGATTGTTCTTTCGATTTCCCGTAACATAAAAAACTCACGGAAACACTTAACAAAGTTCTAAAAACGTAAAAATTGATAAAAATAGTACGAAATTTTTGGAGGATATAATTGTCAGTCACGGCTAACTGTGTATGTAAAGAAGAAATGTTTTTAATTATGCAGATGTATGAAGTTATGTAGAAACCGTTCAATAACTTTTGAAGAGTTACAGTTAAGGTCAACAAGTATTTCTTGCCCAGTCAGTATTTTCAGTAAAATTCAGAAAATTAATGACCGGAAGGTACAATTCTACGAAATCAAAACATTTTTATAGTTAACACTTGCACAAATCACTTTTCATTTTTGTACAATGAAGTGGGTATTTTTCTCGAGCATCTAGTCAAGAACCATACTGACTTAGACTATCTATGTGTTTACGCATCTTCTTGTTCTAATAGCTTTCTTTGTTAGATTAGATACCAGGAAGAACTAACAGAGAAACGGTTGACAGGTTTTTACTAGATTCAAAGAAAATTAAAATAATCTAAGAGATTATGGAATTAAATTTAACAGTATCGTTTTAAATTCTAGAAAACCATCTACTACTACGGAACAAAAAAATACTCAGGTACGTCCAGCAGCAACGTCCCGTTAGGTCGTTTCTAGATGGACGATCCACTTCTCTTTTGTGGATAAAAGGGTTTAAAAGATTCCTTTTAACCCTTTTATTTAAAAATGCAAAAACCTGACAATAATATCTATTAAGCAATTTTTCATTGCACTTTATTTAGCCATAATGCAAAACATTAGTTAACACTTCTTTTGTAAAATATTATCTAAAACACTTTGCAATTTTCTACAGGTTTCATTCTAGATGTTTCAGAGCATTTGAAGTCCTCCAGGAATTTATAATTCCAGCTAATTGGAGTATTTACTTTGTATACTGATGTTTTATTCAAATCCTTGGCATAATCAACTTTGCAATGATGAGTAGTCGAACCAATACCAATGGGACGGCACTGGCTAAATGCAGTCGAAATCCAGAACAACTGGTTCGGTGTGTAATCTACAGCCACCAATCTCTGTTCTTCTCCGTTTGCTTTTACGTGTTTCTGATACGCTTCATAAGCTACCTGTTGAGTGATGTTTCTAGCTAATACGTCATTCAACTGCAATGCACAGTTAACATTAAATTCATTTGACTATAAGAATCACTGAGTTGAGTAATATATAACTGAACACTTACATCCCATTCATACATTTCGATACTGCCCCACCTTTTCCGCACACATTCTCGTTTGATGTCTAAGAGCTCTGCAGCTTTCGCTGAGTTTTTATCTAAACATCCAATACAAAGCACCTCACTTGCATACATTCCAAGAATCATTCCCATAATTCCATAATTTATGTATTCAGGTATATTTTCGTCATACACCATATTCCTAGTTATATAAGCAGGTATATCTAAAATTCGATCAATATAGATTAGAACATTTCTAAACATTAACATTTAAATAAACATAACTTACCAATTAAGTTATCTAAATAATGATATCCGTAACTGTTTGCCAAGGTATGGAACAATGATGGAAGATTATCTTCCGACTTTTTGACTAACCTGTACTCGGATGATTTGAAATTTCTTTTTGCTCTTGCTAATAAATCGAAGAATGTGCCATTTTCAACATCGGCCTAAAATTTATTATTACACTTATCATTTGTAGCTTAATCTCTTATGCTGTATATTCCATTACCAAATCAACATCTGCATAATCGAATATTTTATCGTCAAAGTAATCGCCAGGTAAACCGATTTGAATTCTTAACGTCTTAAATTTTTCTAAAAGTTCTGTTTTGCCTGCTTCAGCCAACCATTCTGCATCATTAATCATTTCTACAAATATTGTTTTCATAGCGTTTGCCATTTCTTCGATTCTATTCTTTTTCTCTCTAGAAAGATTCTTTCTGGTATATATTATTTCTATTGGCCTAGGGAAGAACCAATTTCAAGTATAAATATAAAAATGTTTGCCAGAAAATAATATTACTTTTTTTCTATCTCTTCAGCACAGAATCTTGCACGAGTTTGGCACATATCACGTCTGAAGTTAGGATTAACAGTGTAATCTTTGAAGTACGGAAGAACGGCTTTTATTACTTCCCACATCATAAGATTAGCTAAATCTCTAAAACCTGGGTTTATCAAATTTTTTATAGTTAGTAAAGCAAGATTAATAGTGTACCTTTTTGGGGTTCTAGAAATTAGTTCCATTAGTGGTTGTAAATGATGCATTAAGAATGATACTTTGTCATCTTTAGTAAGTTGAACAGCAGGTGCAGCCATATGATTAATATACTCTAGCCAGTCAATAGCGGGCACTTTTTCTTGAAGTTTTTCTACTGTTAACACTTCGCTGTCAAAAGGTGCGTCTATCCATATCTGTAAATGACGTGTTCAATAAAAATCACTTAAATGATTATGGTGATTTATACGAAAAATAGGTACAATGTTATTTGCATGATGGTTTATTAAATCAGATGTAAAACCAATAAAATTAATTAACTAGTACCTGTGCAAGTGACTTTGACAGTTGGTAAGCACCTTCTAATTCCTTTACTACATCTTCCCTACTCTCTCGTGGAAATCTCATTATCATTTCTGTCATAGTTTGGAGGTCTTCGCTCGTATAGTCACCATGTGATACCTAAAAGAGCTTCGTTTTCTTTCTAATAAAAACACATAATCGAAGTTTTTACTTCTAGCAAGTGATGATGTTCCTCAGCAACGTACGTAACGATTAGATTTACAAAAACTCCAGAATGATATCCAAGATCTCTAAGTTTATATGTTGCATTTACCCAATCGAAGTTTTCCTCTTTCCATTTCGATCCTTCCAGAACAGGCCAACCTCCAACTTGTTCGAATACTTCTCTATGTGTTTCCAGAGCATCTTCTTTAATCCGAGGTTCATTCAAGCAACCATTATACAATTTTTTGGCGATCTTCACTACTTTATGGTCGTCTTCTTTTATTTCCTCCCTGTATAATTCGAGCAACTCGTCGAAAAAAAGTTTCTCTACATGTGTTTTAAATTGTAAATCCTCATTACCATGAGCATTTTGTAAGAACGTTCCGCAAGCAAACCCATAGAAATTATCGCAGGGGTCTACTTTGGGATCTATGTATTTGTAGATTTTAGAGGTGGCATGAAGACATGATATTGTTGTGCATACTCCCGGTGTTGTAACTAAAAATTATAGGAAAAGAATCTATCTGCAGAATGGCTTAGAATTTCTACTCACATGCATTTATTTTCAGTGTTAAAATTAAAAATCTTATGATAAATAAGTGTACCCTAGTAAATAGAGAAAATAAAGGTTTTAACATATCCAATATTTTACAATTATGTAACACTACCTAAAATTCATATTGGAACGGATGCACATAATTAACACTAACAAATATAATGGACCATCTGCTATTTAAACCGAAAAGATAAAAAATGAATAATAACAAATGTTGTTTTTCTTTTTTATTTATACGAATTTCGATATCATTAAATGCTATTAATGTAAGGAATACAAGTGTTGACTAACATTTGCTAATCCTTTTTTTAATGGATTAGAGTACCGCAACTATAAATTACCATTCAATATAATTTTTGGAATAAGGTAAAATATTACAGACGTAAGAATATCATTGAATGTTTGTTGATTTAATTGATCTTGTACTAACACTTAACCTTAGAACTTATGTTTTTTTGCGGCAAAAACAACTTAACAAACGAGATCAGAAAATTAATTCGATGATAACTTTGTCAGAAACTGTAATTAGCTGATTTAAACAAAAATGTTTATTATAAATAATAATAATAAGATAGTAACTGTGCTGCAGGCTAATGAGAACAATATTAAACCAAACCAACCAAAGTATTTCATAACATATCACTCACTATAAGAATTTACATTGCATAATAATATGGTAATATAGTACATTACGATAAATCAGTAAGTGGATTATTAGTGATCGAGAAGATATATTTTTGCAAAACAGAAAAGGATGATATTTTTGAATATAATGTTTATTTGTACAGGAAGACAATTATATTTGGACGCAGTTAAATTATACACAAATTTAGAAAAAAAATAAATCAAATAAGCATGGAGAATCTGGCTAGCAGTCAATGGTTTAAAAGTCGTTATTTTATTTTTAGAAGTTATAAAAAGTATTGCAAATTAAGTACTTGATGCCACTTGATTTTATTATGTATAATTATGGTGACATTAGGTTGAAGAACAAGTTGCCAGAGACATTTCTGCGAGTTTTAAATTATAGATAGTCGCTTTCCAAGTTGTTAAAAAAATATTTCAAATATTAACATTTTAAATTGATGCAAATTGTAATTTATACAGGACATTTGTTTGACTCTTTAAAATATATATTTCAAAAGTCAGATCATTTGTATGGTTATACTTCTACAGTGTGTTCATTTTAAAACGATCCACCTTTAATATCTGGTAAACAAATGGAGATATCGAAATAAGAAAAAAACACGTTAATTTATTTACGGAGGGGGACATTAATATTCATAATTAACTGAATAATAAAGGGCGCTGTGCTCACTCTTGCACACATAACCCCAGAATCTTAAATAGCACTCCTACCACAGTGTGTTTTAATTTTGAAACGATCCACCCTTAATACCTCCCAAACAAATGAAGTTATCGAAATAATCAAAAACACCTCAATCTGTTTATGGAGGAAGACCTTACAATACAGAATTAACTGAATGATAGAAGTCGCTCTGTTCGCTGTCGCACACATAACCTCAGAGTCTTAAGTGGCACTCCAACACTTGCGATACATCGTTAGAAAGGGAATAACAACGGCAATCTCTTATTGAAAACAAAATTCAAATCGGCCTACTTTATCGTAAGTTATAGCACAAAACGTTTCATTTTAGTTAAGAATTTAAATTGCGTTAACTAAATAAAGAAACCTATTTCAATTGTTTTGGTGCTTATTACAGATGGAAAACCATGAACGTAGGCATTTCTAATTGATTATTGTGAATTGAACTGTCAATAGAAGGTAAAAAGGGAAGTGAAGGAACAACGCGAAATAAATAATTTTTCAAAACAATACCTAAACGTAGGAACTCGCCATAGTTCAATTCATCTTATGCAATATCAGAACATGTAAAGTTGCACTTGTTTTTCATCTAAAGTAAATATTAAAAAATTTTTAAAGCACAATTTGGACGATAGTTTGAATGAAGTGCCACTAGATATTAAGCGATAAATAATTTTTAAAAACGATGGATGCCCTGCCCACTATCGGATAGCCGTAAGAGACTTTTTAAATGCCAACTTTTCCAGTAGATGAATAGGGCGAAACGTGCCGATAATATAACCTGCTCGATCACCAGATTTAACGCCTCTGGATTATTATGTCTGGTGATCATCACTATTTAATAGTCCAATCAAACAAGTGTAATTCAATGTATACTCAATGCACTTTAATAGTCCAATGAAACGATTGTAATAAAACGTGAAGTTCAACGCAAACTGATACGGACCTGCAACACGCAAAAATAACGAAATTAACAATTTAAAATGCAAAAATCAACACCACCAATGGTTATGAAGCCAAAGCTATAACTAATAACGTGTTATCAAATGTTTGCTTTTGTACGGCCAATCGATTCCTTTGTATTCAAGTCGCATGTTAGTCTTAAAAATCCACATGTGGTAAAAGTGTGAAATGTCATTGTAAAAGTCAATGAACAAGGATGTTTTTAAAAATGTTTGAACATAATCAAACATTAATTTTTTTTAGTCTTATGAAAAAAAAGTTAAATTCTTTCTTAACCTTTTCCGGGTCTAATTTGTTTAATCACTTGTAGGAGTGGATGGAAATGACTGAAATTGATAGAGTAGCTATGAAAGATTATAAAATTATCATTACCTTCAAATTAAAAATTCTCAATAGCATGGTTTTCACATTTAAATGGAGAAATACGTCCAATTAGGTGAAATTATGAGAAATGACAATATCTCAAAAACCGTGACACTTTGTATAATAGCATATTAAGTTAGATAAGTTCCAAATCTTGACTTCTACCACCCCCTTTCGAATAAACGGCGATGAACCAAGCATCCTATATATTACTTCCATTGGGCTAGGGAAGAACCTGCAACACCAATTTGAGGTATGAATATAATAATTTCTAGCAAAACATAATGCTACTTTGCTTCTATCTCTTTAGCACAGAATCTTGCACGAGTTAGGCACACATTACGTCCAACTTTAGGATTTACAGTGTGGTCCTTGAAGTACGGAAGAACGGTTTTCATTATTTTCCACATTAGAGGGTCAGCTAAATCCCTGAAACCTGTGCTTGTGTAATTTCTTACAGCTAATAAAGCAAGGTAAAGTGTATCTTTTTGGGGTTGTAGCAGTTACTTCATTAGTGGTTGTAAATAGTGCATTAAGAATGAAAGAAAAGGTGTATAGATGACGTGTTCAATAGATAGCTCGTCTGCTACTTTATTGACTGTGACTTTCTTGTATTTGACATCATAGTCGAATTCTTTCAGTTTCAGTCACCGACGAGCTAATTTGGAGTTTGGTCCGCGTAGAGAGCGTGACCATTGTAAGGGCCTGTGATCGGCGTAAATAGTTAATTTATTACCATAAAATTAAGGCCTGTGGTATTTTGTTTCCCGAACAATAGCAAGTAATTAGTTTCTTTTCAATTTTTGAGTACTTAATTTCTCTTTTGTTGTGTGTTCGTGAAGCATATGCAATATTCTTCTTGTGCGGTGCGTTGTGAGAAAACTGCCCCCAATGCTATATGTGAAGCATTTGCTGTTAAGATGAAGAGTTTCTTGAAATTCGAATAAATCAATATTGGATAGTTGATCAAAATTTCTTTGGAGTTTTCAAAAGCATGGATAAAGTCTGACGAATGCATTACTTTGGCGTTTTTCTATAGATGGGCTGTCATCAGCTTTATTTTGCTTTCGTTTGGCAAAATCTTAAATAAATTTACGACAGTACCCTAGTAGTCCTAAATAGCTCTTAATTTCTTTTTAGGTTTTCGGAATTGGAAACTTCCTTATTGCTTCGATCTTCTTGGGATCTGGTTGGACTTCCTGGGGCGTAATGACATGTCCCAAATAGGCAACTTCCTATCGCAAAAACTGGCTTTTATCTAATTGTATTTTCAAGTTCCTTTCTCTGAGTCTTTGGAAAACTTTTTTTTGATTGTAGAGAGGTAGAGTAAATTATGTCGTCTAAGTATACGCAACATGTTTCGTTATTGAAACCTTGTAGGATGTTGTTCATAAGTCTCTGAAATGTTGACGACGCATTTTATAATCCGAACGGCATTCTCTTAAAGTCAGAATGCCCTTCGTCTGTTGAAAATGCTGTCTTTTTAACGTCTGCCTTATTGAGCTCGATTTGGTGGCCGTTCTGGTGTTCCCACTTGACGTATTCATGGGCGTTGTTTTTGGTTACAAAACACTTGCTGGATTGAAGACTCTCGTACTGGGATTTATATTTTTCCTAAGAAAAAAGGTTCTATCTGGATTATACGGTAGTTGAAATCTCGGCTGGGATGCTTGCATGTGACCTGGGTGTGAAAAACGATGAAAACCGGTGAGACTTGGTTTTACCTTCAATGGTAAGCTTGCAGCCGGACTTCGAAAGTTACAGAAATGCGAATATTTTGCATAATTTATGTTTTCTTCAGCTATGAGGTAGGTGATAGCATGTTCTACGGTATGTGGTCGTTGGGCTGCAACTAGGGATTCAAGTGGGTCTCTTAATCATGCTAGAAATGCTTTCAACGTTACTTGATCATATAATTCCGTTTTTGTAGCTTTTGTAACTGGGATGGGTTAATTATTTAATCTGCAATTGCAAAAACAAAAGCCCTTTGATTTTTATGCATTTGTTTTAAAATTGATGGGGCGTTTCGCTGCTTTGCTTTAGAAGTATCAGATCTCTTATTAGAGATTTTTTATCTTTTTGATCTGCAAAACTTCTCTGTAGCAGGATTTTAATTTTTGCAAGAATTAATTTCTTTGCCATTGGTAATTGCTGCAGCCAATACAGTAGTGATTTATAAATGGTACCTGATGACCTTCAGCTACTGCTTGGAAAAAGTGTGTCAAAATTAATTCACTCGCTCTGATGAATTCGGGGGGGTTTGTCTGGATTTCCATCGAATTCGAGGATGGAACGTAGATATTTGACTACATTTGGCATTCTGATGCGTGTGTTGCGATACAAAATTGAACTTGAAGTTGACGTGAACGAATATTTAGATTTTGTAACTTAAGTATTAAATCTTCGAGGTTTGTGAAAGGATCTATTAAATAGGATAATGTAAGTAGATTATTCAAGAGTTTATAAATAAAATAAAAACAAGATGAAAAAGGAAAAGCAGAGTAAGATATAATTGACTTGAAACTTACAGTGTAATCAGGATGATTGTTGAAGTTCCCATGAATTTTTTTCTTTCTTCATTATTTAAGAATTCTTAAATATTTATTCGCTGAAGTAAGGTAAAGCCTAAGCTATTAATTAGGACTTAAATATTTTTGTTAAAGCAAAATTATATAATTATTATTTTAAAAGTCTGTAGAGGTGTTGCAAAGTACATTGATTTATAAAAATAAATCTTTTTTTAAACTATGTCTAAACGAGAAAGGCATGAATTCTATTTAAGTGATTCAGTTATTGTTAGACTATTGTTTGTGTTTTTACATCTCGTTTTTGTAACCCCTGCACTTTTTTTCAGATTAACAAATATTTACTTGTACTGTTGTTAACATTATTTAGAAATTCTCGTTTCGCTTAGCGCTACGCTAAGATTACTTCTAATAATTAGAGTAAATAATGTACAAACATTTCTTCCGCTTTGAAAATCCTAAATTACGAGGTGTATTTTACATTTTGTATTATTTTATATTTCTCTAAATATTTATTTTAATTCTATGTACAAACGTTGTTCGTTCTTATTGTACGAATACAATTCTATCGTTTGTAACATTTAAAATAAATTACTGCGGTTAACAGTTAACTGTTTTATTTGATTAATTTTCTTGTATGGATTGTCTTTTTCTTTTACATTAAAGACTTTTTTATTTTCTTTTTGATGTGAATCTTATGTTGGTATTATTTCTAGAAATATCCTAGAAGTATCCTTTAAATAATAAATTAATTAATAATCAAATAGATAAATATATGTAGTTATAACTTAAGATAGCTGTAAATAATGAAATCTTCAACCCTAACAATAAATTTGACAATTTTCACCTGAGGATGATGTTCTTGCATCGAAACCAGTCGTGTAATAAAAATTAAAAACACCTTAAGGAAGTACCATTTTTTCAATTATCTAAACCACTATAAATGCCTTTAACCAGATAAATAGTAATAATAATAATAAAAAAATACTATAACCAACAAAACAAAACACACACCCCCCCCCCACACACACGCACACAAACTTATTAAATAGCAACACATCCAGAACCACCCTATATGTAAAATCGTTTTCCTTTAAAAAATACAGAAAGATACCACATATCAATCTACACACAAACGCAAGAAAAATTTATTTTAATATGTCTGTGAACGTCCTTTTAAAATGTTAACAATTAATGTAATTTAAAATGTACAACAAATATAAATAATTAATAATAATAACGTAAGGTAAATAATGTACAAATATAATGCAATCCAATAACATAACAAATTAATTTACCAGGTGTATACCTATGAAATGAGACTTTCAGCTATTAGACCACAGATGTCGCTAGGAGTATTTTTAAACTGTCCCAAATGTCTTATTTTTTTCGTCTGTCATCTGTCAACAATATTCAATTCATTGTTTGTGATGTTTCATACAACAACGCATTTTTTTCGCTCTTAAAAATGTCGAATTTCGTGCTTTCAAACTACGATTTGCGGACATCGTTGATTTTCTGTTATCAATTGAAGAAAAACGCTTCTCAAGCTCATCAAAAGCTTATAGAAGCTTACGGTGGACATGCTCTAAGCAGAGCACAGTGCTTCAGGTGGTTTGAAAAATTCCGAAGTGGTGATTTTAGCGTGGAGAACGAGGAACGTGGCCGGCCACCGAAAAAGTTTGAGGACACCGAATTGCAAGCATTGTTGAATGAAGATGATGGTCAAACGCAAGAAATGATGGCAGAGCAGTTGGGAGTGACCCAAAAAACCATTTGCAAACGTTTGAAAGACATGGGCATGATTTTAAAGGTCGGAAGATGGGTGCCGCATGAACTGACTGAAAGGCAGCAAGAGAACCGAAAAACCACTTGTGAAATGCTGCTCTCCCGGTTCAAAAGGAAGTCTTTTTTGCATCGAATCGTTACGGGTGTATTTCTCCAATCCCAAGCGTAAACGATCGTATGGTCCGCCCGGCCACAAGCCAAAATCAACGGCCAAACCAAATCGCTTCGGCCGCAAGGCAATGCTGTGTGTTTTCTGGGATCAGCATGGTACGATTTGGTACGAGCTATTAAAACCAGGTGAAACAGTTGACGGTGCACGCTACCAACGACAATTGGCCGATTTGAACAGCGCTATACACCGAAAACGCCCAGAATATGCCGATCGGCGTCACAAAGTAATTTTTCTTGATGACAATGCACCACCACATCGAACAAGAGCGACCCGGGAATTGGTGGAGACGTACGATTGGGAACCGCTGGTGCATGCGGCTTACTCACCAGACTTGGCGCCTTCCGATTATCATTTGTTTGCATCGATGGGCCACGCACTTTCCGAGCAGCGCTTCAATTCTCACGAAGAAGCCAAAAAATGGCTCGATGATTGGTTTGCGGCCAAAGACGGCCAATTTTTTTGGCGCGGCATTCACAAATTGCCTGAGAGATGGGTAAAATGTGTCGCTAGCGATGGCTATTATTTTGAAGATTAAATTTGTAACCATTTTTTGTTAATAAACGTTTAAAATTGAAAAAAAAAAGTCTCATTTCATAGGTATACACCTATGTATATTACAGGTAAAAATAAGAAAATCTAAATTGTAATGACTTTGTTGATAATGATATATATGTCGAAACGTCCAATAAATGTTTTTAATAATTTAACTACCATTCTTTAATAACGACCTATCAAGCTAAAAACCAAAAAGTATAATTAAGTAAAGGTCAAGAAAAAACTAAACAATTAACATTATTTGAGTTTTTGAATTATAGAATAATAAAGAGAGAAAAATTGTTAAATGAATAAACAAAATTTTAAAGCATTTAAAATTAAGGAAATAATCGTAGAAATTGACAAAAATAAGTCCAAGGTAACAATATAACATTTACCCAAATGTTATCATAAAGTACACCAGGCAAACAATATCAAGTTGTTCAAAAGCTAAGAGAAAAATCAAAACACCAAAGAAATGCAAATAAAAATCTCCGATATCACAAAAATAATTATATGTATTAAATAGAAAATTAAGGAATTAAAAATTTCTAAAAGAACGAATTTGATATCATTATCATAAAAAAATTAAACAATTAAAGCAAGATTCGGATAATCATTGAAGTAATAAATTTAATCTTACCACAGTGAAGAAGGAAGCAGCTTTCGATCGAAATATGCTTGCTGATACTGAAATACACCTGGATAACAATGTTAAACAAACAAAAAAATCTTTAATTTACATCCGAATAGTACATTAATCAAGAAAAATTAGATTGTTTAAACAAATTTAGAAGTTACGGGTCAAACAAAAAAATTATATTACAGTGGGATTTAATAAAAGTTTAAGATCCTTATTAAACCTGAAAAGGTCACTCTAAATTTTAATAAGCAAAGGTTTAATTAACAAAATAAATTAATTTAACAGAATTAAATATTAGCATAAATTGGAACCGGAGGGAACCGTAGATTAGTTTAATCGTCCAATGCAAGATTGGAATCCAGCATCCGTTGCTCTCGCACACCAATGTCGACACCAGTCACTCCTCGCCGTCCAGCTACTGCTTGAATACAGGTGCAACAACAAGGCTTCCGGAGAGGTACGCAAGAAGACTCGATTGTGACTTTTACCACTAGATCCGTAGAATCCAATAAAAAAAAAGTGTGGGACAAGGATCAACCATTAGTAACGAAGACGCAAAGGATGTAAAAAAAAAGGAAAGTTAACTTACCTCTTTGATAAAAAAAAGGGTTTTCAGTCTCGAACGACAAAAATCGCTCTAGCTAAAGAATGAGTGCAGTTGAACACTCACACTCTCACGTCTCGGTTCTTTCTGTGTATCGCCCGCTTGTCGCATTCCCCCACAATTCGAAAGCGTAAATCAATTGTAAAAGAACTGTTGTATCTACACGGTGTCTCACAAGGAAGGATGATGATATACCGTAAAATTTACCATGTGACGGGATGATAACGACAAAAGACCGTTACAAAGTGTAATTAAAAAAATAATACATAACACC
Organism: Ignelater luminosus; assembly: GCA_011009095.1. Classification (NCBI taxonomy): domain Eukaryota; kingdom Metazoa; phylum Arthropoda; class Insecta; order Coleoptera; family Elateridae; genus Ignelater; species Ignelater luminosus. Next base: position 85,188 of record VTPC01091008.1, on the reverse strand, counting down.
TAATCTACACATGTAGGTAATGAATTACAAAAGCACATCAAAAAGACAAGTCTAAACAAACAAAATATTTAACGTGCACGTCCATTTCAATCTACGCCCTACGTTTCTTATTCCAAAGATTACCACCTAACATTACATTCACATTACTTTTCAGATGCAAGGCTAAAACTTGAAGTACAAGGTGCAAGCCAAGTGCTGCAAAAAACGTTAACGGGTCTCCGTGTATTTCGAAGGTCAATAAATCTGCAATTAGGACAAATTGAGTAAAAATTTGCTTTGAGAAAAATACTTGCTTAAGTGTTCGAATAATGAACGGCTCTGGATCCGAAGGTTGAAACCCTGCCACTGTAGTAGTGCTACACGCATAACAATGAAGAACATCCATCTAACCTCCTTTCTTAATCATTCTCTCATCCGGCCTCTTTCGTTCGAATACACTCAGTCAATTTGTCAGTATTATTTACACCATGTATATAGAAGAATGTCTATGATGTAACTTGTAACCTTCAAAGCTTCTGCACAATGTTGTTCTACTATTTGCTTGGCGGTTATGACAAAATAAATTGTTCTGTAATTATTCATTATCAAACGTGCTATTGTATGGAATGTCCGAAGTTTACGAATTCAGGTCTAGTAAGCGTTATTTCTCCATGTGCATTACCTGACTATTCAGAGTAATATAGGTAACAAATTATGAATACTGATGATTTCCCACAATTTTTACTGGGCTAGACTGGATTCGAGTTGACTTGCAATTTACCAGTAATCAGGCCCGTTAGCAGAGGATGGTAAGATATCTTAGTTTTGCAGCTCTGGAAACATTATACAGTGTGTGAGAAAAGTCTGGAATAAATTCATAATTTGCGAAAGCGTGCATTATCAAGCAATGTCCTCGGACATGTCGATTTTTTTTCTTGAGCACATTTTCATATTCAAATTGTATAGATGGCGTTGCTCAAGTTCCGGATATGACGTTATCCATAATTTTTTAAATAGCAGCAGTGTAGCAGTTTTAATGTGTCTGATTTCTACACTTACTTAAAATGAGATCCCAGGTTCTTTCTCGAATTATAAAGGAACGTGGGTATCTCTTGCTTTAGTATCTTAATAGAGATGCCAATCTCTTTGTTTTTGGTAAAAGAGAGAAAACCATCATCTGGCCACAAGCACGATAAAAGGGATTTTCAAAAGCTTAGTACTTTCTCAATAGTATTAAAAAAAATAAAATATATACGTATAATATTTAATTATAATCAATAAATTTACAAATATTACATATCTACGTCAAGAAAAACAAAACACTCATATTGTATTGTTTAAAAAGTGATAATTAACTTATTAAGGCAAAGTAATACTCTTGAATTCCTTTATAATAATGTTACTAAATTTAAAAATGTGTAAGTAATGATAACTTCAAATATCTGAGAAAAACTGAACTAAAATTATATAATAGCACAAAATTGTCAAATCAACTTTATCAACTAGTTTTCAATAAATTTGCTGATCACGTTAATAAAAAGATCCATTAATAAATAAATTTGCAAATGATAAACTCATATGAAATACGACTTGAATCTGCAATAAAGGTCAAGGTCACAAATAACCTCACCATGAGATGAAAGGAATTTAATTTTATATGTATTTAAATAAACACTAATTTAAAGATACACACAAACAGTAAATCTCTAACTTGACCACCAACACGAAAAATATTAAAGTAATTTTTGTTTAATCTTGAATTAAACAGATTATTTTCCATTTAAAAAACATAATTTCAATTTTCATAAAATTAAATCAAATCTAATATTTCAACATAAATTATTTTTAATAACGAAACTTTCTAGGTCATTTACAACATATTAAAAGAAGTGCGTCACATTTCACTGTACAGAAATGTACCAGTCAGCACTTCTACAATCAAAGTGTGTCGAGTTACATAAAACGAGTAGATAAATTTACAATGTTGCACTATAAACGTATTAAACAATAAATAAAGAAAAGTCTAGGTCAGTAAAAAGACACACTAATTGTAAGACCAAAAGTTGCAGAATTGTATATATTTTATTTGTTACTTGCATATTTATTATTTTCTGTGTTACCTAGTTTGTAATTTGTTATTAATGTCAGCATGTCAATATTGTATAAAAAGAAAAATCTGGAAAGTAATAAACAGTATCAATCATTCACTTGGTTTTTACTCATCAAATGTATCGCCGGTAATAAGCCATTACTACTACTTTAATGAGACTGTGAGGCTGCAGTTCTCAGCAATACATAAAAACTTTGAGTTGTCTTACTCGTCCTAGACTTTTGCATACATAGCAATGATGATCTTCTATAATCCTGCCTTGGGATGCTGAGCCAGTAAAGAAAAGGTCCATAAAACATCCCACAATGTCATTTAATAATCGATAATCGATGCGGAAGGTCTTTTGTAAATCATTCATATTAAGATGACGATCACGCCCTTGAAATTCTTTTGTGTTAGTAGCTGAATTACCTGAAATTCCAACTGACGCACAAACAAACGCGTGGTTGTGATAAAAGACAAATCGAGAAAGGGGCGAGACACCAACGTATCTCCAAAGGGTTGGTAAAGTAACGCACGCGTTGTCATTCCAACGCTATATCAATTCTAATCCCTAGATGTCACTAGGAGGATTTACTTAAAAACCGAACAGCTGATTTTGTAAATTTAAATAAGAAACGGAATTTTTAGATAAAAGTAAGGAACTAATTAATAAAAATCCAATATATGCGAAAATTATTGAAATTATAACAAAAGATATTTAAACTGAAACGGTACAAGGTGTGTCAAAATAAAAATCTGTCACAACGTAATAGCAGTATGTTTTTCGGTGGAATCTTGTAGATCCGCTCTTGTTGATTACGGAACTATAACATACTTATTACTTTATGTTACAAATAAATACTAAAAAAATTAAGAATAAAATATGTATTAAGAAATTCTAGGTTACATAAAAACACAAAAAAGAAAAAGAACGGAACGAGAACTGGAGGTACCAGAGTTGTAAACGATGAAAATAGCTTGAATGTTTTGCGGCTTGTCCACGAAAATCGGCATTCGACTACACAAAGACTTCTACATGAGCACAGCATTTCCGATTTTTCAGTTTGTAAAGTTTTGAAAAATAACAAGTATCATCCACACAAAATTAAATTAATTCAAGAATTTATTGAGGATGATCCAGATCGGCGGGTTCAATTTTGTTAGGAAATGTTGCAAATAATACACATGAAACCCAATTTTTTACGAAATTTAATTTTATCCTCGGACCAGGCGACTTTTTTTTAAATGGGGTTGTAAATAAACAAAATTGTAGATATTGGGATATTGATAAACTAAACTGGGCAAATAAGGTACACACTCAATACCCACAAAAATTAAATGCATGGGCGGACATTATGGGAGATAGGATTTTGGGACCGTATTATTTTGAGGAAACCTCGTCTGGAAATATTTATTTAGATTTTCTCTGCAGTAACTTAGTCCCAGTACTAGCTGAGCTGTTTCCTAATCCTGATTATCCAGACATTCCAGCCGTGACGTCTGGTTGCAGCAAGACGGAGCACCCCCACATTATGCGGGAGATGTCCGGCATTATCTAGATGACTTGTTTCCTGGGCGGTGGATTGGCCGAAGAGAACTTGTGGAATGGCCTCATCGATCGCCAGACTTAACCCTATTGGATTTTTTCCTTCAGTAATACTTAAAAAGTAAAGTCTATTTTAACAAACCTAGAAATTTAGATGAACTGAAGGAACGAATACGTCACCACATTCAAGCAATAGATCAAAATATATTAAATAATGTGTGAACTGCAACAGTAAATCGTTTAGAGTTGTGTTTAAGAGAGAACGGTAGCAATTTTGAACATTTTATTTATATTTCCCATTTATTTCATTTTCGTTTCATTTAGTTTTTAATTTACTACCACATTGGGTTTTCATGAGTTAAGCAATTTATTCTAACATTTTTTTTAAATACTTTGTACATTTTACATTTCATTAAGATGCTTATTAATGTAATGAACTAACTTAATTCTTTTACGTCCTCCAATTGCTAATTTGCAGTGCAGTAGCATTTTTTGTATAAGCTAGAATTTCCATTATAATAAATACTTTATTTCTAGTCTTTATTTGTAACATAATTTATATAGAGAAGAAAAAACGCATTTACATTAGCAGTTTGCATTTTCTGCAAAAACATTCACCAAACAATAAGAGAGGCTAAAAGCCTGCGATAAAAAACGTCTTTACAATATTTTTTCTTCTTTTGTTTTTTAAAGATCTCTTCGATTTTCCAAGCTGTAACTTCAGATGTTCTTAGAAAAAATTAAACTAATGCGATAAGTAACAGGAATTGAAAAAGGTTCTTAGTACATCAAGCATTGTATTCAACAGGATCGCACCTAACAGGCATACTTGATGGTTACTGTTTTTCTTCTGTTGGTTCGTAGCATTTCCATTATAAAAATGTTGCTAGCCACATTAGTTTATGTATAACTAGGAATTCCCAACTTTAGCTTTGCGTCGTGCTTATCTAGCTTTTTCCACTGCGAAAATAAATAAATTAGGGTGTAGTAAAAATATAAAACTGTAGGGAAACCAACACGAGTAGTTTAAAAATATGAAATAATGCCAGAGTATGTAAAGTTAACTATCACTCGCCATTCGTTTAATTTGTGTAATGAAGAAATGTTTTTGACTATGTCCAATAAGTCAATAGAATAGAACAGCAGCCATAAGAAGTTATGTGGAAACCGTTCAGTAACTTTCGAAGGGTTACAGTTAAGGACATGAAGATTTTCTGCCTCAGTCAACTTTTCTAATATTAAGATATATTTCCTTTATCTGCCAAGTTACAATGCTTGTGTCCAAGTTATACAGGGTCGCTAAAAGGTATGGAAACACGCTACCCCTCAGAAACGGTAAGTAACGGACAAATGAAATTTGGAGAGCTTAAAGTAGGTATTTTTTGCCATATCTTGCGAAGGAAATTAAAAACAAATCTTCAATTGTTTTTTCGTACGACCGCCATCTTGAATTTCTTTAAATAATATATGACCCCACATTTCGATGGGAATTTCTAAGGTGAATTCAATAATATAAGGGTTGCTATACTTATCTTAAAAGGTTTTGGAGATAATCACTATTCTTTTGTCAAGGATTTCTTAACTTTAAGGACGGATTCGTAATGCACCCAGATCCCCCGATTATTTGCAAATTCCTTGCGAGAACTTCAAAAGAGATTGTTTCATTTCCAAGAAGTTAACGAAGCGCATTTCGAACACTTGTTATAAAATCATATTGTGTTTTTGTTATTATCAATTCGTCACTATTTGTTCTTATTCCACCATAAATTTAGTTTGCTCTAACATCGATCTATTGTTTTAAATAAGTAGGCCAAGGGTAAAATTTTTACGGTTTTCTTTTACTTTAATTACTTATAAAATAATGGCACAGCGTCTTTTTAGCGCCATTGCCTCTTCTGTTTCACGAGTAACTCGATTTTGATAAAAATGAATAGTGAAATTTTTGACAAATGCATAGCGATTATCTCCAGAACCTTTCAAGATAAGTATAGCAACCCTTATATTGTTGAATTTAAACAAATTCAAGATGGCGGCTGTACGAAAAAACAATTGAAAATTTGTTTTTAATTACCTTCGCAAAACATGGCAAAAAATACCTACTTCAAGTTCTTCAAATTTTATTTGTCCATTACTTACCGTTTCTGCCGAGGTAGCGTGTTTCCATACTTTTTAGCGACCCTGTATATCCACTCCTAAAACAAGCCTTATTTTAAAAGGTAAAGAAGTGAAATTTAAAAAAGGTATATTAATAAATGGAAGGTATGATCGTACGAAATCAAAAAAAAATTATGGTTTCTCCTGCACAAATCACTAGATTTTTGTAGAATGAAGTGGTATTTTTTTTCTTTAATCAATCGAGGTAGAAAACAATTCTGCTAATGGAGTCATATCTCATAGTCTAATAAATCATATAATTTAAGTTCAATGACTAAATCTAATATTAGGCCGTTTAACTCAATCATATCTTCATAAGCCTGAGTGATTGTCCGGTGTCATTAGAAATGTAAATGAATGTAAAAATATATTTATGTCTTTTTAGGAAATAGATAGTAGAATTAAAGGAATGTCTCGAGTATCTAGTCAAGAAGCATACCGACCCATACTATCCAAGTATTTACGCATTTACTTCTTCTAATCACTTTCTTTGTTATTGAATACAAGGAAGAACCAACACAGTAACAAATGACAAGTTTTTGCTAGTTTCAAAGAAAATTAAATTAATCTAAGAGATTATGAAACTAAATTTAACAGTATCGTTTTAAATTATAGAGGAGCATCTCTCTTAAAAGCTTTGTAGCTACTACTACTCATCATACAAAAAATAAACTGAAGTAGGTCTTCTTTGGTAGTTCCTAGAAGGACCATCAGCTTCTCTTTTGTGGATATATTGATTAAAAAATTCTTCTTAACTCTTTTATTTAAGAATGCAAAAAACCCCACAATAATATGAAGCCATTTTTATTGAAGTCTATTTAACCATAATGCAAAACATTAGTTAACACTTTCTTAATAAAATATTATCTAAAACACTTTGCAATTATCTGTAGGTTTCATTCTAGATGTATCAGAACATTTGAAGTCTTCCAGGAATTTATGGTTCCAGCTTATTGCATTATTTACTTCGTACATTGATCTCTTATCCATACCCCTGTCATAATTAACTTCCGTATAATCAGTTGGACTGCACTGTCTAACTGTAGCCGAAATCCAGAACAACTGGTTTGATGTGTAATTTACAGACATCAATCTCTGTTCCTCTCCGTTTGTCTCTACATATTTCTGATACGCTTCATAAGCTACCTGTTGAGCGATGTTTCTAGCTAATACATCATCTACCTGTAATGTACGGTAAATACTAAATTCATTTGACTGTAAGAATGATTGAGTTGAGTAATATTTATCTGAGCACTCACATCCCTTTCATAGATTTTGATACTGCCCCACCTTTTCTGCACACATTCACGTTTGATTTCTAAGAGATCTAGAGCTTTCCCTAAGTATTGGTCTAAACATCCAAGGCAAAGCATGTGACGTGCGTACGTTCCAAAGATCGTTCCCATAATTCCATAATTTATGTATTCAGGTATATTTTCGTCATAGACCATATTCCTAGTTATATAAGCAGGTATGTCTAAAATTCGATCAATGTAAATTAACATTAACATAATATAAACATAACTTGCAAAGTATGTTATCTGAATAACGATATCCTTCACTGTTTGCCAAGGTATAGTACAATACTGGAAGATTACCATCGGACTTTTTAACTAACCTATACTTAAATGCTTTTAAATTTCTTTTTGCTCTTGCTAATAAATCAAAGAAGGTGCCATTTTCAACATCGCCCTAAAATTCATTTTTACACATATCATTTGTACCTTAATCCTTTAAGCTGTATATTCCATTACCAAATCAACATCTGCATAATCGAATATTTTATCGTCAAAGTAATTGCCAGGTAAACCGATTTGAATTCTTAACGTATTAAATTTTTCTGAAATTTCTGTTTTGTCTGCTTCAGCCAACCATTCTGCATCATTAATCATTTCTACAAATACCTTTTTCATAGCCTTTGCCATTTCTTCGATTTTGTTCTGTTTCTCCGTAGAAAGATACTTTCTGTTATATATTACTTCCATTGGGCTAGGGAAGAACCTGTAACACGAATTTGAGGTATAAATATAACAATTTTTAGCAAAACATAATACTACTTTGCTTCTGCCTTTCTAGCACAGAATTTTGCACGAGTTAGGCACACATCACGTCCAACGTTAGGACACGCCACAGTGTGGTCCTTGAAGTGCGAAAGAACTGTTTTCATTACTTCCCACATCATAAGATTAGCTAAATCCCTGAAACCTGTGTGTATGTAATTTCTTACAGCTTATAAAGCAAGATTACGTGTACCTTTTTGGGGTTCTAGCAATTAGTTCCATTACTGGTTGTAAATAATCCAGTGAGAATGATACTTTATCATCTTTACTAAGTTGAACAACAGGTCCGGCAATATGGTTAATATATTCTAGCCAATCGACTGCGGGCACTTTTCCTTGAAGTTTTTCTACTGTTAACACTTCCTTGTGCAAAGGTTTATGCATCCACATCTGTAGATGACGTGTTCAATGGTAATCACTTTAATAATTATGGTAATTGATACAAAGAATACAATGATACTTGCAGGATGATTTATTAAACCGGATGTAAAAACATTAAAATTAATTAAATAGTACCTGTACAAGTGTCTTTGACAGTTGATAAGCACTTTCTAATTCCTTTATTACATGTTCCCTACTTTCTGGTTCAAGTTTCATTACTATTTCGGTCACAGTTTGGAGGTCTTCAATCGGATAGGAACCATGCCCTACCTAAAAGAGCTTCGGTTTTTTTTTTAAATAGAAACACATATCGAAGTTTTTACTTCGAGCAAGTAATGATGTTCCTCAGCAATGTACGTAATGTCTAGATTTACAAAAAGTTCGGAATAATATCCAAGATCTCTAAGTTTATATGTTGCATTTACCCAATCGAAGTTTTCCTCTTTCCATTTCGATCTTTCCAGAAGAGGCCAACCTCCAACTTGTTCGAATACCTTTCTAAGTGTTTTCAGAGTATCTTCTTTAATCTGAAGTTCGTTCATGCAGCCATTATACAACTTTTTGACGATCTTTGCTACTTTATGGTCGTCTTCTTTTATTTCCTCCCGGAATAATTCGAGCATCTCGTGTTGAACGTGTTTCTGTAACTGTATTTCAAATTGTAAGTCCTCATTACCATGAGCATTTTGTAAGAACGTTCCGCAAGCAAACTCATAGAAATTATCGCAGGGATCCACGTTGGGATTTATGTATTGGTAGATTTTGGAGGCAGTATGAATACATGGTATTGTTGTGCATACTCCTGGTGTAACTAAAAATAATAGAAAAAGAATATATCTGCAGAATGGCTTAGAATTTCTACTCACGTGCATTTATCTTCAGTGTTAGAAATAAAAGTCCTGTGATAAATAAGTGTACCCTATGAAAACAGAGAAAATAAACGGTTTTTACATATCAAATATGTTATAATTATGTAACACTACCTAAACGTCATCTTGGAACTAGTTAGTATTATCGAATACAAGACAAAGTTAACACTAACAAATATAATCGACCATCTGCTATTTATACTGAAATGATAAAAAAAAAAACAAATGTTGTTTTTCTTTCTGTTTATACGAATTTTGATATGATAAGAGCTATTATGAAAGAAATACAATTTTTGAAATTTTCAAGTATTGACTAATATTTACCAATTTTCTTTTTAATGAATTATCTTACCGTAATTATAAATTATCATTCAATATAATATCTGGAATAAGGTAAAATTACAGGCATAAGAATATCATTGGAGTTTTATTTCCTAATCCATATTGTAGCTGATACTTAACCATAATGTTATCTTTTGCGTTGGCGAAAATAATTTAATAAACAAGTAAGAACATTAATGCATGATAATTTAGCACAAACTGTAATTAGTTGATTTAAATAGAAATATTTATTATAAATGATAATAATAAGATAATAACTGTGATATAGGCTAATGAACCCGCCTAATCTCAACACACAATAATGAAGTCTTGATTCACGTGGAAGAGATGCAAGTATCTCACAACCTTTAAGGTACAGTGGTTGGTCCAGGGTGACAAAAAAAGAAGTCTGATTTAATTTGGCACTTGCATCGGCAGCAAATTGCATTGCTATATGTATGGTATTATAGTTAGAAGGAGGAAAGTTGATAAAAGGTAGAGGAACCATATTATTTTTAAAAGTGTACCTGCCTTTTGTTATTGACTGCATAAACCCTTTCCACTCGAGTACAGCTGAGAGGTCCAACCATTTAGCACACATGCATAGAGTGTAATGAGGTTTTAGTTAACCCATTTTTTCCACATCGCCTGCTATATTCTCCACAACTCAATTTTCTAAACCCCCACCAAACTTGTGAAACACTTGTTCTGGAAGAACTCCAAGTTGTCCAGTTATTGTCGATGTGGGGATTGTACTCAGTCGCTTGATTTCAGTTCCCTTGTGAGCAGAACTAACCGGGTCAATACATCTTGTGTCCCGTATTTAACCCATAAAGCGTACAGACATTAAAGTCAGCATTATCATATATTAACTATTGGAATGAACCCTTAATATCAGGTTGAACATACATAATAGCTGACATTTCTAAAAGTTGTGCCTCATAGTATGAGGAGCAAAATCCTAAACTTGACATGATATTAATCAAGTTTTTTGAACCATACCTTCCATGGAAGAGTAAAGCGAGGCTTGTCAGAATAGAGGAGCAAAAAGAGCATAGTCTCACTGTTGTGATGATTGAATGAGCAATTAAAAGAGCTTTCCTTTTTTACTGGTTCTTTGTTCTTAGTTTTCTTGATGATGATTTGTTCAAGGAACGAAAATAAGGTTGTAGGGACACTACTAGTAGCATCCCTTAGAAATTCATCACCCTGAGCATAAATTGTCTTATCATATACTTGGGACTGTATGTCTTGCCTTATTATTTTTGCTGCAGTGCTAACAATTCTTAATCGCTTCTCAAATTCATTCTCTTTTCTATTCTCATACCATGCACTCAAAATATTAATACTTGTATCAACAAAACAAACGGTCAAGATCTTCGCCCTTCCAGACCTACGTAGCTATAATGATATTGTCTCCGTATTTTTGTTGGAGTTTGTCTACTGTCAGAAATGTGCCCGGTTACCACGGCTTGCAACGCCAAGATGGAGTACTGGCAATCTTTGCAGTTTTCCAGAAATGAATAAATTTCTTCCATAGCTGCTGTAACCTCATCACTCTCAGGACGTCCACGTTTTACTCCGCTTGAAATGCTAGTAAAAAATGTCTTGCAGCAATCATCTGGTACAGACTTTCTGCAGCAACCAGATCACTTACGGTGCACAAACGCAGATTCACATTCTCTGCCTACTTGTCATTCCCTTTATTTGCTGCTTCTTCATTCTTAAGGTTCTAACGTGGTATGCAATTCTTCGTTTCGCTTTGGGTTTATTTCTGCTCTTTTTTATAAAAATCATCATCAGTAATGTTAGCACACAAGAGACATTGGGTTTTAAATTCAAAGTTGGATAGAGAAGAGCGAGTGACGCGCTCAAATTCGTCAGGTTGGGATGAGGTTGAGACTTGATTCCTACTTTTCAAGTCAGCTTCTATACTTTGCCTTCTTGTGTAATTTTTCCTGCAAAAAGTGTGAACTTTTACAAACCGTAAACCACCCAATCTAGAACTCTTATCATCTCCTCTTGCTATGCTAGCACTCAGTAATGATGCAATCCCCTTTTCCTTCCACTCTTGTAACACCAGCACCGTTTTCTTCCAGATCTAGCTCACAAACGAAACACTGTTCCTGCATTGTTAAGGAAGCACCACTGCGATGCATTCACCTACGTAAACTGCACAACACAGATAAGAATGGCAGAAAATGTAATTTAAGCACTTCACGAGATGAAGACAGAGTACAAACTGAGGACGGTGAGGTGAGGGTGAGACAACAAAGAGGAGTTGAAGGGGGGATATGACTGTGTGGAAGGTAGTGGAGAGAGGGGGAAGTAGGAAAGGGCGAGAAGGCCACTGTCGCCCAGCCAAGGCCGTCCAACGGTCCTAGTGAATCGTATCGCTTCTGGACCTGCCAATAAAATAAAAATAAACAATATTACTTCCGGTCGTAATTTAATTTACAATTTTAGCAAACTTTTAATAACCAACTATAATATAAACTTTTAATAATCAGTAATAAAAATAAAACAAGATTTTAAGACTTTTCCAAAAAACATCAATTTTGCCTCTCCATTATCGCGAAAACGATGATAGATACAAAAAACATATAGAGGAGCTTTTTTATAGCAAATTTGATGGGCTTCATTTTTATATATAACTACTTTTAACGTACAACCTACGGTTTCCGAGAAGTTCGTCAAGAACTAAAAAAAGTATCGTAACAACTTATGCTCACCTCTGATCTTCGGGGAATTTTAGTATATTCATCTCTAGATACCCCTAAATGAGTGTATAAAATATAAAAGCTTTTAGATTTATTCCGAACTTCAGCCTTTTTATGAGTAGACTAACTGGACTAACATGATTAGGCAGTGTTTTGTGTGTAAAAAAACTGGATTATCTAAATCCTAACCATCATCATCATTTCATAGGTAAGATTCTCAGTAGCGGCGGTATATATTATTTTGAGGAACATAAAGGTACAAATATAATTCTATTCATCATCATAGTACAATTAAAAACAACAAACAGCAATTATGAAAGTCAATAATATGTTACAAACCTATGATTTAAATCAAAAGTGAACTTAAAGTTAATAATTTTCATAAAGCTACAAAATAATATTTGAATACACAATCTTCGTTTAGTCTCTGTAGTAATCTCAACATATTATTAACTACAAAAAAATTCTGCATTGTAGGTTTCCATCTAATATAGCAACCAGAAATAGCTAGTTATGTTTTATATTATTTTGAAAATAAAAAAAAAGATTTTATTTCAAAAATATAGTACACAACAAATATATTTAATTTGATTAATTTAACAAGTTCGCAATTGGAGTTAATAGTACAATATACGTATAATAATTATTATACGATGTGTCAGCTAAAGACTGACTAAATACTGATGATTTCTGTTAATTTACATATATTCATAATAGTAAAAGAAAAAGGTATCATTAATGTGATAAACAATATCATTATTGGTAAAAGTAAATGTAAAAGTACAAATGTAGTAAATAATAGAAAATAGTGCAGCCTTGGTGACATAATGCATCGTTAACACCTCCCATCGCAGTTGGAAAATTAAAAGGTTGTTTGATTTTCTAGTGTAAGTCCTCCATACGGAGCAGGATCTTCAATACGGCGTCGGCGTGGAAGCTTAAATTTCGTTTTTTTTATAGGACATATTTAATAAAGATTAAAGAAATAATGATACAGGAAATAATAATGTACAGCAGTATAGTCCAGATACTCAGGCCCGTAGCTGAGGGTTGTAGCGCCTGCGTGATGAAACATATTTTGGCGCCCCCCTCCCAATGTATTTGCTTCTTTTTGCAAGATATTTAATCGGAGATATTTGCAAAACTTTAGTATACAAGGTGTAGAATTATTTTACGTTTCTTAAGGAGTTTGCAAAAAGTACTGTTTCCATTTTTCCCTGGTTTCGGAAAAATGAAAATAACAAAAATAACATGTACACTACCCCAAGAAAAGAGAATGGACAGGGCTATAACCAATTCTAAGGTATTTACAGTTGTGTAGGCAACCCATTCTACAACATCGCTATTACTTTCACGCCAAGGCAGGCTCTCTGAAGGGCGCCTATCGGAATTAATTCCGCATCATTAAATCTTTACCTAATCGGCCCCGGGGATTATAATATTTTTGGTTTTTAAATAAATTTTAGATGTGAAAGCTAAACATTTGTGTGCATTCTTTTTAAGGAAAGAATACAGTTAAGACTTAAGTTAATAATAAACTATTAAATTGGTCCAAAAGGTTGTGTGTATTAGAAAATTCTTTAATTAACACTAATCGTTAGATTGTATTGTCAATTAGCTTCCAGAAAGTTTTAGTAAAGAAAGCTTAATTTTAAGCATTAAGTTAAAGCTCTAAAAGAAACGTATTATAAAACCCACAAAGGAATATTCTGTTTAATTTTGAGAGAGCGTTTTCCTTCTGCCAGCAATTCGTGATTTATTTTCAGCATTTTTGTCAAAGTATTTCAACATTTACTAATAACTTGCAGAAGCTAAGATTAAATTTAATAACATCTTAAGTTTAGCAATTTTATTTATTTAAATAAGTTACAAATGTAAACAAATAAAACTTATTAACGAAATACCCGTTTCCCTTTTTGGGTCGTTTGCTGTTAAACAATACCAGAACATTCTTATTTAATCGTCGAAAAGTGTGTTATTCATTTCTTGAAAAGGATGCATACACATATTTGTCTTTCATGTCTAAAGTTTATTTAAAAACTGAAAATAACAATTTTGGGTGCCGTTTAGGTAAAGATTCACTGAAGCAGAACTTGCGACAGGCACTCTGCAGAGAACCTGCCTTGGCTTCAATTGCTTGAAAGTAATGGTGATGCTGTAGAATGGGTTGCCTACGCAACTGGCACTAGCTCTGTTCATTCTCTTTTTTGGGGCGCTGTACACTTGTACAGGTGCACTAAGTTTTCTTTTGTCTAAAAGAAACCTAAAAATAATTAAAAAAGCAAATAATTGGGCATTTCAGTTACGTTAAGTATTCACTGTTAAATTCGTATGAATGATGAATCAATTCTACACCTGTATAATGTAACTACTTGCTGTTGTTTTACTTACTTTTTTGAAAAAGTAAAAGAACGCTTTAAATTTAAAAATTAAAGAATAAATAATTAGGTATTCCAATATATAACACAGAATTTACGTGAAAGTTATTTACTATAAAATCTTTTACAAATATTCTCGCCTCACTTTTGCATTAGCAAACAGATCGACTGTCTCTTCCACATTTAAATTCTCAGAAAGATTACTTTCAATAGATAAAAGTGCAAGGCTCGACAATCGGAGAAAAACACAATTACAACTAACTACCACCAAAGTGAACTAAAGACTACCTAAAGAGGAATATTTGAAGTTTGCAATTTCTTTTCAATTTGTTAGAATGGCACATTTATTGTCCAGATGTTTTTGAGAAATTCTTAAAGCTCTAAGTAGAGTTTAAGCCGAAAGTGAAAAAGTCAATATAAACATCTCCGGAGTTGTTATGATATGCTGTATAGCCCGATCTTCAGTTGGGTTTAATTATAGGAATGAGCAAGAATCTTGTAAAATATTTTTCTATTACCTTGTGTATCTTTATAATTTTTTAAATCAGGTGTAGTCTGGAAAAATTATGAATGCAATTTCATTAAATTTGCGCCCCTTATAAGTGGCGCCCGCGTGTTAGACACGCACTGCCCGCCCGCCAGCTACGGCCATGCAGATACTGATGTTCGTATGAATTGGTACATCATCGATGATGATGTCTTTCAGATGTATCAGCTGATCTTTGATTTGCTGTATGTTGTCGAGATGCGGTCTAGGACGATTCGCCGCGAACCTTTCGCCGCGAGCTTTTGACCGCAGACACATTTGCCGCAGACACTTTTCACCGCGGTGACCATTCACAAGTGTAGCATACTGACAATTCCATTTGAAGATTTTTAGTTGAGAGCAGCGAAGCAAGTGCGGACTCCATTTCAACTTCTTAGCAAATATGGTATTTAATTTACCACATATTTATATCTACTAAAAACGTCTAGAAAACAAAATCTAGCACAGTCGGTATATTTCAATTTTTTGTGGTATACGTATCTAATGCACAATTTTGCTTTAAAAATTTCCGTTGCGCATTTACTCTGCATTAGACACCATCTTTACAAAGATTAATTTTAATAAATTTTAATTTGCAAAACAGTTGTTCTTCTCCATGGTATACGATAACATGTTTAATATATTGCTAATAATGTTCTATAATTTATTGTTAATGACTATTTGAAGTAATAATAATTTCTTTAGATTCCAGACTACAATTTTGAATGCGGTTGTCTCATATAGTTCCTGTTGCAAATATGTGATTTTGGGAGAGATAATGCAACGGTTATGCAATATCAATCAGACAATAATCTGAATAAGCAAAATTTTTACTGCCAGTTAGAGATTCACTTTTAACGCTTTTCATTATTATATGTGGTCACGTTTATTATTTGGAATTTGTATGTTTATTGTATAATTTGTTGGCATTCTTTTTTATTGCATTTTGTAACTTAAAAATTGCATCCTTGAAGTCATAAAGTATAACGCAAGTCGTATTCGTTCCACATCTGTTGAATTTTCATTAGATCCTATTTGCACCCTTAAAATTTAAATTACTTTATGGTGTTATTTGTAGTAGGTACATTAATAAATTTTAAAATATTTCTTCCTTCCTATTATTCCGCTAAAAGTTTGTTATTTACAGCCAAATCAAACAAATCTGCAGAACTTGCAGCCCCTTTGTCGGTCTAACTATATTATATTTATGCTAGTGGAGTGGACAATGAATCACGCCGATTCGTTGATGCGATTAACACATTATTTTCTGAACACTAAAATTACAGGAAAAAATTTTTTTATTTTTTTCTATTAAAACATGTGTATTTATATCTCGTCAATATAACATTACGAAATATTTAGATTTTTCAATATTATAATGTAGTTATGAGAAATTGTAGGCAGACATCTCTTAACTAGCGAAGTTGATCAAATTCCTATGCAAATTTTAACAAAAGAATAATAATTTTTTGAAATGAGAAATAGTTATTTATATAACAAGAGTGTAAAGTTGTCGTTTTTGAACAAGTAGGGAGTTTATGGTACGAGCGACGAGCGAGATGAATATCCATTGGTTGTCTTCGATCTTTTGAATTTTTTCCTGGTTTAATTTATAAAGATGGAGTTCGCAACTAGTGATGTTAGAATGAAATTGGAGTAATTGTATCTCGCAGGATGCAGCTAACTTGGTACTGGAAGTTGTCTCTTCTTTGCACAGAAATTTGGCTTTTTGTATTTCTTTACATGGTTTTTGTAAGAACGAGTAAGATTGCTCATTTTTAATAAAATACTTAGAAGTTGGTGTTATTGATTGGAAAAGTGGATATTGTTTTTCAATTGGTAAGGAGTAGAGATGGTAGCATTTATAGGTAGAGGATTCAACGAGAGGTACTTCTAGTATATATGATTTTTTTGTATTAACTGATATGCTTTTATACTTATTATTTGTTCATAAATTGACACTGTTTCATAGTTCACATCGTAAGGTAGCTATGGTTTAATCTTCTTAAATTTAGAAAGTTGTTGTAAAAGTTTACTATGATTTAAGATTGATAGGTGCATAGTGTTTATACGTGCGAATGTGATTGCCGTTTCTACAGGCCAGCGTTTGTAGAATGGCATTTGGCTTGACGTTGCGCACTGGACAGCGTAGGCGTAGTAGTGGGGAGCTCATTTGCTTTGGCTCCTTCGTGGTGTTTACATCGGTACAGTCACAGTAAAAAGCATTTTTGCCAAGTTTGTTTTGATTTTGTTTAATTCATAGACTAGGTGTTGTTGTATTTGTTTTATAGAATTGTTAATTTAGTTTGTTTAATTTAGTGTTGTTTAGTTAGTTTAGTGTTTGTATTGAAGACTGTTTTAATTAGTGCTTAGTGTATTGTTTAAGTTTAAATATGGTTTTGGACAGTAAAAGCCGGAAAATTATAAACTCTATACTAGAGTTTATGAAGAGGGAAGCCGATGCAGGTGCACCCATGATACCACTCTCAAAGGTAAGTAAAACAAGTACTTTTCAGTTAAATATTTATTATATCAAACATGAGTTTTATTGTAGTAATTAATGTATCTTACGCTCCAATAATATCGCTGAAATAATGCTAACACAACCATAATTGTTTTGCATATTTAACAACATAACTCATACGTTTTTATGTACTTACAAGATAGTAATGATTGCTTCTTTTGTAGCTTATAGCAATTCCCCATTCAACTAGATATTACGTTCTTTCTACAGGTACAGCAACGAGTTTCTGCTGCTACTGGCATAAGTTTGCGGACCATAAATCGTATTGCTAAGGAGGGTAGAGAAATCGAAAAGGGTGAAAAACCATCATTTTCTACATCTAACAAAATTAGAAAGAACAGAAAATCAAAGGTAGCTCTGGATGATTTTGACAAGGGTGTGCTGCGTCGAATGATTATTAATTTTCATGCTACCGAAGGTGTAATACCAACGCTTACAAGGGTACATAAAAAGTTTTGTGAAGATAATGACTATAAAAAGTGTAAAGACAAATTAAGGAAAGAAATTAGACAGATAGGGTTCAAGTGGAAAAAGTTTGAGAACAACAGAAAACTTAATATCATGAAGTAAGACATCTTAGAATTAATTTTTTAAGAAAGATGAAGAAATACCGAGAAGAACGACGACCTATCATTTATATGGATGAAACTTATATACATTCTTCCCATACTCAAGAGAAAGCATGGAGCGACACATCTAATGAAGGCATAAAAAAACCAATTTCTAAGGGATCTCGACTAATTATTCTTAATGCTGGAGGTGAAGATGGATTTATACCGGAATGTTATGTTAGATGGAAATCGAATTGCAGCACAGGGGATTATCATAATGAGATGAACTTTGATAATTATGAAAAATGGATTAAGGAAAAGCTTTTGCCAAATTTACCACCAAACAGCGTGTTAGTCATTGATAATGCTCCTTATCATAACAAACAAGTTGATAAGTGTCCGACTTCATCCTCCACAAAGGATGTCATGAAAAAGTGGCTAAAAGAGCGGCAGATCTCGTTTGAGGAAAACATGTTGAAACCGGAACTGTACATCATCAAACTGTATAAACCAAGATATAAACAGTTTAAAATTGACAAGCTACTAAATGATGCAGGTCATGATGTACTAAGATTGCCGCCCTACCATCCAGATCTAAATCCCATTGAGTTAGTGTGGGCGGCAATGAAGTCATATGTGGCTTCCAGAAATGTAAGATTTAGTATGAACGAAGTCACAAAATTATGTAACGAGTTTCTCGACCAGTTTACAGTAGAAAACTAGAAGTCAAAATGTGAGCACTCAAAGCGAATTGAAAAAGAGTTTATGGCAAAGGAACCTATGGTTGATATAGTGGTGGACAAATTAATAATTAATTTAACTGAGATAGTGATGATAGTGACTTGGATACATCTGATGAACGTGACGAAATGGAAGTAGAAGACGATAATCTTTCGGGGGTAGAAGAATTGCCAGATGACATTCATCAAAAGGTTTCATCTCCACAACCTGGAACTTCTAGCAAAAAAGTGTACTCAGTCTTATAATTAGTATTGGGTAAGATCTAGATTCAAGTAATTATATTTAACTTTCGAAAAATTTTCTTTTTAATACTCAGTTTCCGATCTATCCCCACAATGGACGTTAATACTCGGAACCATAAAAAACACTCAAGCTTACGCATTCAAAAATAAAATTTTGTTAAGCAAAATAAAAACTTTATTCTGCTGTTTTGCATCAGAATTATCAAACGAAAACAAAAACAAACTTTATAAACGTAATGATTTTTATTAAGTATTATGCTACTAAAATATATTTAAGAAACCCGTAGCCACTTCGCAGTTCCTAAATGTTCTAGGTTTATAAGAAAAGAGAACAATGAAAAAATTCAGGAATTTCTGCATTTTCAGATAGTTAATTAGGAGTCTTGTGGTCTCTCAAATTGCTTCTAATATGTTAATGTCCTTAGTGCAGCATGTTTCTCTAATTGTCAGGTACAGCAAGTTTCGGCATCTTTTAAAGGTAATTTAACAAATTTAAAATTTCCAGTATTTAAATTCTCTCGACCTTTCTCGCAAAATGCAACAATAAGTAAAAGAATTCATTCAGACACAATACCCTCTTAAATCATAAATGTTGTCATCAACCGTTAAAGGATTAGCAAAACTGTTTATGTTGACAATGGTTCTTTACAACTAGAACTCTTTCATTTATTCATCTTAATATATGTATTTTATGAAATGTCCGCAAAACCTGTGTAGCAACTAAAAGAAAACGAGAGCATTAACAGTTTCTACGTATTTCAAAAGCGCATTTAAGTAAAAAGTGCTTTTTCTTGTCACGTTTTGAATTTTCTGCGGTATTATTTCAGACCGTAATAGGATGCACTATACGTTTTATTTGATTTCTTTATTACTAAATTGACACAAAACTGAACATAATCCAAGTTATTCCTCTGTAATGATATGTAATTGTAAAAAAAAGTAAAGAGATTAATTTTATTATTTTATAACTTAAGTTGAGTGTTATTTATTTTTTTATTTGATTTTAACATAAAGTTGAATTTTGTTTATTATTTACCTGTAGAACAAATTAAAATACAGCTAAAGCGTTCAAAAAGATTGGAAAATCTGAAGGTAATGTGTAAACAATTTACAACATGCATTCTATAAAATAATAAAAGTTGTATGCAAATTGAGTAGTTTTAGTTTTGAAATATTTTTTTACCCCGAGTGTACTTTCGCTATTTGCAATACCTCTATCTCTACCGCACACAGACTCGCTTTGTCTGTCTTCTGCGCATACCCAAATGCCTTTTTACAAAAGTTGGCCTGTACTTCTTGAAGGATTTCTTTTATTACAAGGAGCATGGATATAACCTGTGAGTAGACTGGATCTGCTCTTGGCATTTCTTCAAGCTTTGCTGTTTCTACGTGAGTTGCCTGTGAAGTTTCTTTGATTTGTAGTAAACGAACTTCTAATGTCTTTTGAT
This sequence comes from Ignelater luminosus, assembly GCA_011009095.1. Lineage (NCBI taxonomy): Eukaryota > Metazoa > Arthropoda > Insecta > Coleoptera > Elateridae > Ignelater > Ignelater luminosus. The sequence goes on along the minus strand of VTPC01091008.1, from coordinate 64,656 downwards.
TCCGTTGTAATTCAGAGATGCTTTGATTGAAGTTGTTAATGGCTGTTACAGTTAAGTAATGACATATGTTTATTAGAAATCACCATTTGCTTACGTTGTTGTAGGTTTAACTTGTTGATGAGTTGTTCGTATCTTTTACCATCTTCTTCGTCCAAATTACCAGATATAGCTTTCCGTACACTTCCTAAGAAATTAAAGGCATTAGTTGTCTTAGTTTGTCTTGAATTTCTTGAGTTAGATAGTTCATTAGATGTTGATAATTATGAAATTCGAAAGAATAGTTGATTTCTTTGTAAAAAGTGTTGTTGAAGGATCGAATATGATATTTTAATTTTAATTCGTCGATTAAATAGTTTAGGTCTACTAGTCGTATAAGTGTTAACTTATCCACTACATTATTTGCCATTCCTAATTGTAATGGTAATATTCCAGGGTTATCTACTATATGTGTAAATGCGGATTTACTGGTGTTAAGATGAAGATGATTGTAAATCTGCAACAATACGGAGATTATCTAAATGTGTCTGTATTTTTTGTTCGGTCTTCGTATGTTGTATACTACATGTATGTTTATCATTTAGTTCTAATATTTTGTAAGGTCCGGTATATCTATTAGCAGCTTTTTGTCTTGCTGATTTAGGATTTAGTAAATACACTGTTTGACTTATTTTAAATTTTCCGCTGTCGTTTCTGGTGTTGTTTTGGTTTTTGATATGTGATGATTTCCGTTGTTGTATTTTTTCCGATACTTGATTATAGATTAATTGGAGTCGTTCTCGATGGTCTCTTACATACTGTTGGTTACAGAATTTTTCGAAATCTTGATCCTGTATGTTTCTTGACTTTGTGTGTCCCAAGGTTAACTCTAAAGGGGTGAAACCAGTTGCAGAATGTTGCTTTCACGATTAACTGATTTAGGGTTCGTGGGATTTTGAAATAATGTTTTGATTATTAATTGTTTATCCTTAGTGTCAACGGCTTCATTTAATATCGGTATACTTGGTGTCGAGTCATTGTCTTGTTCAGAGGTTACAAAAGAAATAGGGGTTTGTGGTTGTTTATTCGAGTTATTGTTGTCGCTGGTAATTTCATTGCTTGCGTTTCTAACTATTTCATCTATGTCGTCAACTAAATTGTTCTCGTCAAATGCTAAATTTGGCATTTCATCTAAAAGGTTAGCAAGTTTCCTCTCGTCTATCTGTACCTGAATTGATTGGTTGTCGGTTTCTATCGCATTAAATTGTATTCTCGATAAAGCATCTGCGTTCGCGTTGTGTTTACCTTTTTTATACACACTATCGTAATCAAATTCTTCTAGTTTGAGTCGCCAATGCACTAACTTAGAATTTGGTTTCTTTTAAGAGAATAGCCAGGTAAGAGGTCTGTGGTCTGTGTATATCAGGAATTTTATGCCAAAGAGATATGGGCGAAAGCATTTAGTAGCCCATACTATTGCTAGTAATTCCTTTTCTATTGTTGAATACTTTTGTTCTGACTCACTTAAGGTACGAGAAGCATACGCTACCGGTTTGTCGTTGCCAATAAAGGGTTTTGAAAAGTCGGGATATTGTAGAAAAGGCGAGTTTGTTAAGATTTATTTGCAAGTATCAAAACTTTAAAAATTCTGGGGTGTCAGTGATTTTATTTCCTTTTTTTAAACAAACTGTCATGGGTTTAGTTAATTTTGCCATGTCTTTAATGAATTTACGATAGTATCCTACTTTTTTTTAATTCTTTCTTGGTGGATGGAATTGAATAGTCTTGTATTGCTTTAATTTTGTCGGGATTTGGTTTCACTTTCGCAGGTGTGATGACGTGACCTAAATAATTTACTTCCTTTTTTTAAAAATTTTGATTTATCTAACTGAATTTTCATGTTTGTATTTTCTAACCTTTTAAACATCTCTCTAAGTCTATCTAAATGTTCCTGTAAAGAGGTAGAAAATATAACTGTATCATCTAAATAAACTAAGCAAGTTTCGTTTTGTATACCTCGAAGTATGTTGTCCATAACTCTTTGAAAAGTACCGATGGGTTCTCTTAGCCCCGTAAGAAATACCTTAAGTGTGAGATCGTTGTATTTCTGTATATTATGATTTTTGATTTCTGCTGTACATATGTCAGTTGCGATCTTTGTCAGCAGTAATCTTCTAATCTCGATGCAACACTGTGAAAATTCTGCGCCGATTTATTAGGATTTTATCTCAGTCCTATTAACGTCTGTAGAAGGAATGCCTCGTCACGTTGGTCCGAGAATGCGCGGCACAGGCAACTTCTTAGGTCGAGCCAGGTATTTAGATTCCTCCCTAGGATTAATGCTTCTGCAGCATCCGTTAATTTACCTTTAATAGAGCTAAACAATACAGCATTCTGGAAGGTATTATTTTTTAAGTCATAAAATTGTCCAGTAATGAAGTCGCAGGCGGGAAATCTTCTTGGCTCTCCATTAAATTGTGGAATCATCTTCAAGATTTTTAATGGAAGCTGTGATACGCTGCGAGTTGTCATTTTGTCACTTACACTTATTTTTAATAAAACTTGATTTGTTAAATTACTTGTGAATGCACTTTCTTTTAAAGCACTTTCGCTTACGTTTAAACTAAAAATAGATGAGATAAGGGAGTTTAGGGTGGCTTTGGGATTTTGTATAGAAAAATGAGCTACTTACATTAGCGAAATTTCTTGTCGCAGTGTTGTTTGGCAATGTTTGTCCTCTGCTACTGCGGTGTTTTTCTGCCTCGTGTTCCAAATGGTGTCTGGTCCAGCGATGGTGGCTTTTCTAGACGTTTGGTTCTCCGGCAAATGAAGTGTTATAACACGCGATTTAGTTCGCCATGAATTAATCGTTTGCAATCCTACCGAGCTGCGTCAGTTATGTTTTATATTATTTTGAGAATAAAAACAAGATTTTATTTCAAAAATATAGTATAGTGCATTCCATTTAAATTCGTACAGACCCTTAAGTGGCAATAAATAATCTTTTAAATCCTATTGTAAAACCTCTGTAATCCCTTCAAAGTGGTTGTAGGAACATTTGCTACACAGAATTTTACAGGGGTGTACTAGAAGTATACATATTGTGGTAACATTGTGCATCACAAATAAAGCATGTTTTATTTTGTATTATTTGATTTTCTAAATTTGTTAGTACCGATCTTTATTAAATGAGATAATGTAATGTAAAGTTCCGATGCTAATTCATCGGCAAAGCCCTAAATATTGTCATATAAAAGAACGCAGACTGTGAGAACTGTACAATAAACTAACTTGTGAGATCCCATACCTGCAAAAGAGCAATATTGCACACAAAGTTTATAAGAAAGATTCTCCAATATTTTCTATGGAATAAATTAAAGGCAAATAATTACGTTTGTATATGTATATAAACGAAATTCCTTTTTATTATATTTTGTGAAACTAAATATTATAAGAAAAATCTTGTTTATATAATATATTTCTTTAAATGTAAATACAAAAAATATGTTTCTATAGAAATACCAAGATAATTTATAGATAATCATCAGAAATAAATTGTAAGTAAATATACGATAATTAAGTAAAAAAACACTTCTCTTTGAATAATCTTTTTAATCACATCTTATGTAGTTTCCTTTCAAACCTATTCAAAAAGTATAAGTACGGACCATAACAGTCGGTTGTTGTGGTAGTGAAATTTTAAATTTACAACCACTTGTAAAACCAACTGACCGTATTAAGCATTGCCTGAAGCGTACGGTACAACTTGAAATGGACTTTACACAACAAATTTATTTAATTTGATTAATTTTAATTAATTAATTAAGTTAATGGTACAATATAAGTATAATAATTATTATACTTATACAAAACTGATGATTTCTGTTAATTTACAAATATTTATAATAGTAAAAAGAAAAGTATCATTAATATGATAAACAATATCATTATTGGTAATGTAAATGTAAAAGCACAAATGTAGTAAATAATGGAAAATAGTGCAGCCTTGGTGACATAATGCATCGTTAATAAGCTAGTTAGCAATGTAGGGTCACTTTCTAAAAATTTCAAGGTAAAAGGGTCTCACTTGTACCTGTTAATTCCTTAAAGATATTTTCGAATGTTTTGCACTCCAAAATTTTTATAGAAGAAAGGTTTTGCTGTTTGTCAATTAATTCCTTTAAAACTTACTTCTTTGAAACATCTTAAATGTTTCACATTATAAATTTTCCTAGAAGAGTTTTACTTTTGGTTAATTTCTTTTTAAACGGGCCTACTGCAATATATTTTTCTTGAACAAAATTTCTGTTGATAGTTTTCAGAACTAGATTGTTATATTATTTTCTTCGAAAACTCGAGAAGCCTGCTCTTTGTTACCCACAGGTAGAGATGTATAAAAGCTTGGTTATTTACAGGGACATTCATTCATTCGTTATCATTCATAGTTCGCACAAGATTTAACAACATAGTTCCTAAACAATTGTTAATCTGTTTATAAACCTAACAAATAACATCTATTTTCATTATGTTATAGTTTATTATTATTATAAAAAAAAACCATCACCCCAGAACTTCTTCAGCAATATTAAACTTTGACAAAGTTGTTTTACCCAAACAACCCTACATTTGTTCATTACACTTTTCCGATGAAGACTTTCAAACGAAAGGAAGTACTCAAAAGAAATTATTTTAAAGTGGGTGCTGTCCCATTGTATTATAGAATAAAAGGTGAACTATAACAGAGTAGTTCTGATTCCATCGTTGGAGGAACACCTCCAAAACGGTAGTATAAGAGTATGAAGTATATATTATGTAATGTAAAAAAAATTTATTTTAGGGAAAAAAGCTTTCAGAAGCCTCCTGGCTTTGATGTCAGTTTCGAGACAGATGTCGAAGCAGGTCCATTTAAAAAACTGAAAAACGATGATGGTGAAAGCGGCGATACGATTGCAAGTAAGTGTGGTCTTAAGGAGCAAAGTCACTTGCCAGTTGTTTCTTGTCCTTCGTCATCAACCCTAACTCTGCATCTGAAACCGAAAGTCCATCTTCAAAAAAAGAGTAAGTAAAAATGGACAGTACCTAATTAAGAAGTATTATATAGTATATCCAAACACTAAAACAGAATAATACAGTCTATAATAAATTTAATAAATGGCGATAACTTGATGAAAACCAGTTGTTACAATGTGTCCGTTTCAAAATTCATTTTAAGCGATCTCGAAGTTTAACAAATGTGCTTTTGTCTGTGGTTATAAACCCTATTTCAATAAAAGCAACTACCAAAATTATTTCTTTCTGTAAAATAACCTTAAGAATTGAGTTCCAGTTTATTTCTATAAAAACATATGTCTTTCCGTCTCGCTCTTACTAACAACGGTAAATCAAGAACGGGATATTTTCTAACAATTGTATTTTCCCTTATAAATGATTTATTACAGAAGAATAGCATTAAAATTCTACTTTATCTCGCAATAGATTATACCCGACCAGTTAGCATTGTGGCTTTTATGACCACAAACTGTGCAACTTCACAGTTATAGAGTTCGTTGTCTTTGGTGTGAGGAAGTACCAACCCCAACGCTTCAAGAGTGGCCAATCACGGTCTTATCATCATAGAACGACCAAAAGTATACATATAGTTTACCCCCGTTGGCATAATCACGCATTAGGCGCAAACCATCTTTTTGAAAATTGAAAAATCATCAGTCAGTCAGTTATCAGTTTACATCTTGGACAGTCCAGAGCTGTCTCGGAATTTTTCGCACGGGAACTTTTGAAAGATATTGTAATGTCCACTTTTTATCTTTGAAGTGTCGAGTATTGTGGATTAAAAAGCTTATCGTTATTAAACGGGAATTTTGTGTAACCCTGAATTTCCGATTATGTGTAGGCATCCCTTGAAGTTCTCTCGGCGTTATTCTAGTCGTTTGGCGTACACCGGATTATAAATCTCTGTTCCGCGCTAAATTCTGTATCGTTCCGCTTGGAATTCATCTATCTTTATTCAGGGATTCATCGAGCTGGATAGCTACTGCCTCACCTTTACCAACAATCAACGATCTTTGGAATAAGTACGCAACTGGAATCGACTTGACCAGCATTTCTTGTCATGTGTTCGGTTTATTTTGGTGATTTTGTGTGTTTATTTGGATGTGACATGTATGTTTTGATAAATTCGTCGAGGAACGTAAGTTTGCACACTATTGTAAATTTGTAAACGGCAGAAAAAAAAGTTTCTGTATTGTAAACATTTGTAAATATTTTAGTAGGTTAGGGAATGTAATTTAAAAAGATTATTCACCACTCCGACTAACCGTTATTTGGTCTTAGTTTGATAACATAAAAGAATCTAACTCTTGAATTTACCTGTTGGCTACATAAACTTCAAGTAAGAAGTATCTTCGCGGTAAATATAGTTACTGACGAGTTTGCTGTTAACAAAATATTCTGGTAATTCCAAATTTATAAGTCATCATGCTTAAATTAAAGATATCTTTAACAAAACTTTTAGGGAATTGTTTACCCTAAATCCAGAAATTATATTACAGACTGGTAACTTAAACTGCTACAAATTTGTTAAGTAATGTCATAGAGGAAATAAATATGGGTAGAGGAACAACGTTATGGGGATATGTGTGACTCGTATGGTTGTGGGCAAAGTGCGTCGAAGGGAAAGAAGGACAAGCATAGGCGGTGCTGCCCTCTTCAACTTCTCATTATTGCGCCAGATTATTTCTAATTCAAAGAATTTATATCTTGGTATAATTGACAAACGTCTCAAACGATTATATTAAAATTTCTGTTGTGTATATTTTTTTCGGGGAAATTTCTGGCGATAAAAACTTATTCGTAAACAAAATATGTAAACACATTGTAAAAAAAAGAATTGAATGAAAAGCGGTGTTCTTTATTATTTGTAGAATAAACATCCCACAAGTTTTTGTTTTATTGCAGTATAGAATTTAAATGAAGAATAGTTGAAGAGAATTATACATTAAGGAGCGAGTATTCATATTTATAACTGTATAAGAGAAGGATGCAAAATTGCATTTGATAACTATTAACTTTTGGGCATGTTCATATTACTAATACTTATATTTCATTTATGTCAATCATTATGTGATATTGCAGCCGTTTTAAGAAACAACGTATTTGCTATACAGACGCAAAGATTTTTTATTTTAAAGATTATCAAATTGACGATAAATTATTAAAAGAAGCAAGATCTAAATTCACTAATGTATGATTGAGAGCGTTCTTATTTTAGTAAACAATACGTGAAATTCTAAAACGCAATGCCATTTAATTCTCATTCTCTGCTTTCTCTGCATGTCTTGTCAAATAAATATGCTAATGTATGTTACACACAGTGTTCGTAAAATGATGATATATAAAGGGTGATTCATAATAAATTAAGACACGGAGTTAATCGGCTGAAAAGCAGAGTAAATTGAAATAATTGAAGATCTTTCCTGTTACGTCAGGAGAAAATTCAAAGATATCTAACAATCCTTTTACAACCCACTTACAAAAATCTGCTACAGAATATAGCGGTATTAGGTGAACTTAATTTTTCGGAAGAAGAAAATCTTTGTAGCCACCAAGCAACGCAATTTTCTTTTAAAACTTTGCAAAAATCTCGATAACAAAACACATTTTTAGTGTCGATTTCAGTAATACTCCTGTAAATTTGTGGAATTACGAAGTAAAGCTACTACGACTATTGTGCATGAGCAAGTCAGTAGGTTCTTTGAAAGAGTGGTAGTGATTACAGCAAGGAACACTTGTTTTCAAAGGTCAAGCCAGTAACTTTATGACGATTGGGAAGACAAAATTAAAATCATGATGGCCATTAGGCTTAAGTCTTTTTGACTCATTGAAATTTGGTAATCAGGTAACGAGAACGCTCCACGCGATCAACGGATAAAATAGATGAGTTTGATAGCAAACTTACTACGAAACTCTTATAATACTGTTAGGGACGGTCGGACAGAATTGTGGCGGGATCTGCAAATCGGTTCCGTCGGCTAACCGGTGCTGCTGTTGCAAAAGCAATCACGACGAACGCGCCCACTTAAATACTACGAATGCACCGTTGCAATTGATAAAACAAGGTGCGTAATGCTTTTTTATTGTTGTTGTTCTATTTCTATTGTCTAACTAAAAACAAAACAAGAAGGATAATTGTCACTTCGTCTCAAAAGGATAAAGATTCAGCTATAATATCAAATTTGAACAGAATCGCATCAGTAGTTTTTGAATCATAGAAAAACAAAAATAAAAATCTTTGAAGACCTCTAACTTCTTTAAAAAGGATCCACAAGATTCATATATCGTATCCCTCTCTTTAAAAAGGAGTTTTGCCTATCGAAAGCTGAGATCAATCGAGATTGGCTTTCTAAAAACATTATTTAGCAGCGCTGTCGGTGAAGGGTTCCTGAGCGATCGGCAGGGAACGTCAATTTCTGTAATGACAAAGACAATACTTCTTTTCTTGATGTTGGCATGATGGCAGCGGATAAGTCTTGTAAAGTTTGAAATAATCAGTTAAATTATCTACTACTTTTTCAATATTAAAAATGTTTTTTTGTCGCCATGTTTCTCACAGTTCTTTCTGCCTCGAGCATTTTAAGATGACGCAGAGAAACGGGAATGTTTTAGGCATCGAGCTGGAAATAGTAGAACTAATTAAGGGAATGTAGAATGTTAGGGAAATGTTGGCAATATTTTAGGAAATATAGGCAATGACTCCAGCATTGTCGAGGTTGTAAAAGGAATATGCCGGGAATACGAGGTTTCCGTATATGGCAATAGGTGTACAAAATTTAAGGAGAAAAAAGTCTTTCGTGTATACCCTACATTTGACGATGACGCTTCTACTTTTATACTTTAATGTTTTTTAAATGAACGCTTTGCAAAATACTTCTTTATCCATTCAAGCATCGATCTCTTTGACCTTCTGGAACATTTCAATACGTCTTGAAACTTCACAACTGTTGAGCTTATAGCAAATTTTATTTTTGTGACTTTGTCCGATTTCTATGAATTTCTAGACTCGTTAACTCGTTTAACTCTACAGTTTTAGAATATCTCCATTTATGAAAAAGCTAACACTATGGAGCTTTTATACTACTTTCGTGTATTTTTCCGAAACATATCGAAACGATTCCAAAAGAATTCTATAATAACAATTGGTCGTTAGTTGCTAGACATGTGTTCTAGAAATGAGAACCAACACTTTAAAAAAATATGCCTAAGTTTTGCGAATTTTGATAAAAAGAAATCTTTTCATCGGAATTTAAAAAATACCGAAAATCACTGTCCCAGCAAACTGCATCCGGACAAAAGACCATCGGTTTAAACTCTAAGAGAACATGTCAGCTTGCAGCTGTCAGTTAGCTACAGATATTCCCAACATATTTTTAAAACTTGGTTAATTCAGTTTTGTTCTTAAAAGTATGGAGTCATAAGGACAAAAAAGTCCTATACTGTTAAATATTGCAAAAAGCACACTTTATGGTATTCGTTTATGGCGCAAAAAAATTGCAAGGATCTGGAAGACCTTCCATAATAATGTTACCAAAGGAAAAAGAAGCTCTTGCAAAGGTGGCTTACGTAAACTTGAAATTAGTCTTCGTAAACTTGAGCAAATATACAAAATTGCACTGAAATTATGTCTGCAATATCTCAAGAAAGCAAGGCATGTCTTTGGTTGCTAGAAAATAAACTTTTAAAACAATATTTTACTGACGTTAACGAAGACTTGAAACAACCAGGCGATTTGTCAGAAGCTAGTGACCTAGTACTTAGATACTTTCATAATGAACGCGTATACACGCACTATCAGAAAGAGATGAACTTACAAAACCACAAAACACCTCAAACATTCCCAACCCCAGATTCATTCCTCAAGCGCAACAGATACCCATGCAATCTAAAATACCAAATTTTCAACAACCACCAGTCCATAAACCGCCACAATTTCAGTCTAATCAATCATTAATTCAAAGCTCAAGATTTCCATCACAACCTATTCCAATTCAACCCAGACAAGTTACCAGAACATACCCTACTAATCGGCAAGTATTTGGCAAACCCAAAACGTATTTGCACCAAAAAATTCCCACAAACCTACAGGACCACCGGAACCCATGAGTACCACTTCTAAAAACCCTTCAATTAAACAACCTTCAATGCAACGAAATTTCTTCCGCCCATTAGGTCCATCGAACTTTATATATAACACAGAAACCCAATTAGAATCGGAAGACAATACTCCACTTGACCCTTTCTGTATAACAGAAGAAGAATATGACGACGATATAACTTATTCTGACATTCAAACCCAATACAATGAGGAAACGTATGAAAACTTCGACTACCAAAATTTTTGCGAAGTTCCTTATCAAAACCTCGAGTCGTAGATTTAAATAATGTCAATTTAAACAATTCTCTCCCATTTATTCAACTTTCTAAGATCCCAATAAAATTGCTAATAGACACAGGATGTCATTGCTCTATGTTAAGGCCCTATATAGCTGAAAAGTATTTCCCCGATACTATTTTTCGAAAAAGAACTTCAATTTCTACTTGTGCCGGAACAAAATTCAGTCATTTCAAAGCCAAAATTCCACTTTGAGAAGAATTCAACATATGCGATAGTTTCGAATTTATACTATTTCCTTTTCATGATTATTTTGATGTAATATTAGGTCTAGGCAATTTGAGACGATTAGGACTAACCATGAATTTTCAAACTTAAAGATTGTGCAACAAACACCTAGAAATCCCCTTTTCATATAGAACCGACATCCAGACACAGAAGGTAGAAATACCCCCAGAGTCCATTGTTCTTAAAGAAATAAAAACTTCCCTACCAGACAATGCGGAAATAATTACCAAAGACATAATTTTTAGTCAAAATTCCATTGAATTCCCCGCTTGTATTACCAAAGTGAAAAATCAAGTAGCAAAAATTGAAATCGAAAACCCAACTAAACAAACCCAAATTGTTAATTTAAATTTCGACTTTCTCAAACAGTACGGAACACCTTTTAACCCCGATAACTTTGAATGTTATCACGTTGAGGATATGATCACTTGATCAGATGTACATGATGAAAATTCAATATCAATAGATGATTTGCGAGTAGACCATCTTAACTCGGAAGAAAAAACAGCTCTCGAAAAACTAGTAAAACAGTTTTCCGAAATTTTCCATCATAACTCCCATCAATTAACATTTACAAACAAAGTAAAACACGAGATCAAAACGACTGATGACATCCCTATTCACACAAAATCATACCGATACCCGTATTTACATAAACAAGAAGTCCAAAAACAAATTAATAAAATGTTAGACGACAGAATAATAAGGCCGAGTCAATCCCCATGGAGTTCCCCCATTTGGATTGTCCCTAAAAAGCTCGATGCTAGAGGACAACAAAAATGGCGAATTGTTGTAGACTACCAAACAGTCAATGAAAAAACGATTGACGACAGATACCCGCTGCCCAACATTACAGATTTACTAGACAAATTAGGTAGATGTAACTATTTCACCACACTTGACTTAGCTTCGGGATTTCACCAAATTGAAATGCATCCCAATTCAATCCCTAAGACCACCTTCAATGTTGAAAACGGACACTACGAGTTCGTACGCATGCCTTTCGGGTTGAAGAACGCGCCTGCTACGTTTCAGAGTGTAATGGATGACATCTTAAAAGAATTACAAAATAAAATCTGTTTGGTATACATGGACGATATCATTGTCTTTTCAACAAGCTTACAGAAACATATTTCAAGCCTTAAACAAGATTGAAAGATGCAGGTTTAAAAATTCAGTTGGATAAATCGTAATTTCTATGTAAAACCGTCGAATTGTTAGGACACGTCTTAACACCCAACGGTATCAAACCAAATCCAAAAAAAATTGGAGTCATTCGAAAATTCCCGATGCCTAGAACAGCTAAAGAGATAAAATCGTTTTTAGGTCTCATCGGTTATTACCGTAAATTCATAAAAAACTTCTCAAAACTGACCAAACCCATGACTAATTGCCTGAAAAAAAAATACACAAATAAAACACACTCCGGAATTCGTAAAATGTTTTGAAACTTGTAAAAATATATTAACTAACGATCCTATATTACAATACCCCGACTTCTCAAAGCCCTTTAACATAACAACCGACGCATCAAATTATGCGATTGGTGCAGTGCTATCACAAGGTCCAATAGGCAAAGATTTACTCATTGCATATGCAAGTCGTACATTAAACCCAACTGAGTGCAATTACAGTACAATTGAAAAAGTACTCCTAGCAATAGTCTAGGCAGTTAAATACTTTCGACCGTATGTTTATGCTACAAAATTTAACATCATAACCGATCACAAGCCATTACAATGGTTATTTTCATTAAAAGAACCAAATTCCAAGTTAGTAAGATGGCGACTTAAACTTGAAGAATACGATTATAAAATTATTTATAAAAAAGGCAAAACCAATACGAACGCGCATGCTCTCTCGCGAGTAAAAATCAATCCTACCGACTGCACCAATTAAATCGCGGAAATCACAAACTCCGTTTTTAAAAACAACTTTATTTAGGTTTCCGAAGTTATAGTTTGATTCTTGGTCTAAACGAATCTTAGACAAGTTAAATATAATAAGATATAGGCAAAGGTCTGTCTTTATTATATAAACTTAATCATTGTGTAACTTCGGAAACCTAAATAAAGTTGTTTTTAAAAACGGAGTTTGTGGTTTCCGCGATTTAATAGCGACTCCAAAAAGCTGGAACATAGCTTAACTGCAGACTGTGGGGATAAAAATACAAAGATTTAACCCATCTTCCCTATATCCAAAATCGTCTCGTTAAGTCGGTATAAGGCGTGAAAGTTTTTTGAAGAAAAATTTGTTTTGCGTATAAAAATAGTAGGCTTTAATCGATTTTTATAATTTTTGGTGTGGCATGTTTAATGAGAATAAGTCATGTTTCGAGATGGTTTTTGTCTTATTCAATAAGTTGTGAGTGCTTTTTAGTGTCTGGACTGAGCTTTCAATTTTTTTCCAAAAAAATATTTTCTTTAGCCATATTTTTGTATTTTTGTAATTTTTGATAACGCTTAGCGCGTGGATTGCATTATGCACTTGACTGAAAACAATAACAAATGCTGCCAATTTCTCACAGTCCATCGGCTTCATAACATCCTATAAGCTCGGTATTTGGATGCTGTCTCCTTGTTTCATAACTCTATGGTGGAGATACACTTAGCTGTAGGAGGGTAAAAAAAGCTTAACAGCATTTTTTCAAACCTAAAACTACAGTTTACAGTAGATTAAATAGAGGAAAAATATTAAATTATAAAATAGACGTACGTATTTCATACGGCTTCCTGATATTGCGGTCATTATAAAACAAAAGAAGGTATTATTTATGTTACCCGTAATACCGATATAAGTCTAAACACGGACGAATGAAATAAATGTGATACATTTGTGGGTATGCATTGAAATTCTTAATTATTCATTCATTAAAGCGCTTGATTAAGGACAAGACTATGAATTAAAACTTGAATATTTTTATTAAAGCAAAATTTTATAATGATCGTTTCGAACGTCTGCAAAGGTATTGCAAAGTACATTAATTTATAGAATAAACTTTTATTTAAACTATGTCTATAACATAAAGGCACGAATTCTAGTAGTTAAGTGATTCAGTTATTGTTAGTCTACGTTTGTCTTTTTAGAGCTCGTTTTTGTAACGTCTGCACTTTTACTAGATCTGCAGATACTTTTAATATGTATCCTGTAGTACGTAGGTACTTTAAAGTACAGGGTTCAGAGCAACTTTCTACAAAAGAATAGTTGACAATGTAACTTTTCATTTTTAAAAAGTAACTGAAAAGTAACCTTCATATACATAACTACCCTGACAATAATGTGTATGTAGTTATTTACAAATCAAGGGTTGTAAACGTAGTTTTCCAGTCGAGATAAGTCTCAGTTACACTTTGGTCTGCAAAATTAATTTAGACCAGAAAATACACCTATGGCCCAAGGCATATACAACACTTTCTATGATTGACTCCAATATAATACAAAATTCTGTTTAACTTTAAATTAATTTATAATCTCATTATCCGTTTCAAATTACCAAACAGTAGGGTAGGCCATGATTTATTTTTGTTGATAGTACTGGTGGAGAGCAACAATTTAGGTCACTTTGAAATTATGTTGCTTTTTTGTTATTTTCTGTTCTAAGTTTATATTTGACAATTGTAATTAATTGTTAGTAGTCAATATTGAAATGGAAAGCATGAGCGCTGGCCAATCAAACAGCCTAATGCACATCTCATCCAGATATTCTTTGACAACTTTCACTACGTGAGGTCTTGAATTATCTTAGTGACCATGAAAAGCATCATATGATCTTCTAGAACTTCCGTAAGGTACCTGTGAGCTGTCAGCAAGCCATTCTGTACAAAGACCAACTCTGTGTGTGCTTGTGAAGAGATTCCTGCCCAAACCATGACCGACCCACCGCCAAATGGAAGTCGCTCGTCAATACAAACTGGAGCATATCTTTCTCCTTGTCTTCTCCATACTCACAGATAACATTTCTCCAAAAACTAATGACTCAGAGCCTACCAGTACAATGATTTACAATATGCAAACACAAGCTTAGAATATCGCAATTTCAAAGCGACCTAGATTTTTTGCTCGCCGATGTATTTTGTTGACCAACAAATCTGAAAATTTTGTTTTCGTAAGTTGTTCAAATCTCATGTGCGCAGCACGTTTACAATTTTTATACCTTCAATTTCAGATTTTTCAATTTAACAAGAATACCATTTATATATTACACTTCACAGTTCTTGTAACAAAAAAAAGAAGAAGAAATTCAAACTGTTGCAGCAGTATTAAAGACAAATATATTTTTCCGTTCAACTTTAAGAATTTTTCGTTTTACGTTTGAAAATAGTTCAAAAAAGAACCTTTTTCTTTGAAAAAGTAATAAAAGTAACTGGAATATGAAAAAAGTAACAAAAAGTTACAAACCAAAGAAAAAGTAACCTTTAGTTAAAAAAGTAACTAACTCTGAACCCTGAAAGTAATTGTGTTTATTTCATTTGCAATAATTATTCTGCTGCGAAAAAACAAACTGTTATTCTAGACGTTAAGATCCTTTTTTAATTTGCTTACTTCTTTTTTAAAACATCCCTTTCAAAAACAATTTTGAGATTTTGGGTGGATTTGCTAAGATCTTGTTTCAATGCATTTTATATTATAAAAAAGTAAAGTAATACAGAGTTATCAAAAAGAAACCTTATGGCGATCGCCTTTGAATCAAAACTGTACGTCGGCGCTCAACATCTTTGTAATTTAATAAATGACTGTATTATGCATCAAGTTTCGAGATTACTTTTTTGAAAATACTTTAAACATCAACACTACAAAACGGCACACAACAAAATTAATGCTCACCTTCGTAAAACTGGAATTCTTCTTTCTGAAGCATGCAAGATGTGTCAAACAAAATGTGATCTTGATCATCTCTTCTTTTGAAGTCTCAAATCTTAAATAACTTCCAACAATCTAATTCTATTTCATCTTTTTCCTCTCTTTAATCTCTTACATTTGCTTAACATGAAAAGGGTTGACATCGCTATCCTGTCCATTTTGAAAGGTTCTTAGTTAAAGCTGTAAAATCCATATGTAATATTCACGATCCTGCTTACTTTCGAGTTTGCGTTGCTTTTACTCTCGTTTAACCTCGTGTTTGTCAACATCTATTATTTAGGCCTACATTTCGTGTTAAATCTTATGTCCTGTTTGGCCCAGTGATGAGAGATGGTGTATACCCACAGTTTACACGTTCCATATAACAAACTTTTGATTCTCTTCATTGCTATCCACAGGATATAACGAACTGTCAGATAAACATTCTCTTTGAGTGTTTTCCCCGGTTTTACCACCTTTCTCTACCTAAAAATAACGGTACCTATCAATATAATTAAATTAATAAAAAAATTGTGTGCTAACGTTACCTCATTTAATAGGGTCTAAATGTAAATTGTCGGTAGATTGAGAACATAAAGGTTCTGGTTCGGGCTCTAAAATATTTCTAATTTTTAAATCTATTTGCATTTAGATGTGTTAAAAAAACTTTTGCCGTCTAAATTTGCAGACGATAACGGATTTAGAAAAACGTCAAGTTTTGGTAACTTTTTAATTTTGTCTTGTCTATCTTCCAGTAATTTTCGATGTTGTCTGCCGCCTAAATACACTCCTTATTAGGCATTATTTAAAAAATTAAAAAATAGAGCAAGTAGTTTAGTAACCGCACAAACAAACAAAATGAATGTTAATACAAATCACCTAATCCGACACCAAGTGTTAATTAACACCGAGGAATCTAAACTTTTCCTTTAAGAAACTAACAGTTTTCAGTTTATAGATTTCTAGGAAACACAATTAGGGTGTGCCCAGAAGTGCATTATCGTATTACAGTTTCTTTTGTATTGACAATTCTTTCATATCCCATAATTTACAACCTATTTTACTTACCGAAAAATAATAAAACATTTTTCTGAATGGAATTTGGATTCGTAATTTAAACATGTGCAGACCATACCCTGGCTATTTATTAATATTTGGAAAAATACAATATTGAGTGTTTCGTAAATTAAAATATTATTCTTTCTTTTTATATAGGTATACAAACTGATGATGGTAAAACTATAAAGAACAAACGATTAATTGCAAGTAACAGGAATGGAAACAGGTTCTTAGTACATCAAGCATTCTATTCAACAAGATCACATCTAACAGGCATACTTGATGGTTCCTGTTTGTTTTCTGCTGGTTTGTACCATTTTCACTACGGAAAAGTTCCTAACCATAGCACTTTATGTACGACTACGAATCTCCAATAGTTCTTTAGTTTTGCGTCGTCTTATCTAACTTTTTTCACTGTGAAAATGAACATAATAGGGTGTAGTAGAAATATGAAACTGTAGGAAAACCAAGCAGTTTAAGAATATGAAGTAACTCCAGAGCATGTAAAGTTAACTATCACTCGCCATATGTTTCATTATAAAACAGTACACGTAGGGTGTGTGTAATAAAGAAATGTTTTTGATTATGTCCTGTCAATCAGCAGAATAGAACAGCAGTCCTAAGAAGTTATGTGGAAACCGTTCAGGCTCTTTCGAAGGGTTGCAGTTAAGGATATGAAGATTGTTTGCCCAGTCGACTTTTCTAGTATTAAGATATATTCCCTCTATCTGCCAAGTTACAATGCTTGTGTCCAGGTCACATATTCACTCCTACAATAAGCCTTATTTTGAAAGGTAGAGAAACGAAATTTAGAAACGGTATATTAATGACTCGAAGGTACAATCCTACGAAATCAAAAAAATTTTATAGTTACGCCTGCACAAATCACTTTTTATTTTTCTACAATGAAATGGTATTTTCCCTTTAATCAAGCGAATAAGAAAAAAATTCTGCATATGGAATTGTTAGATTTAGTTTTAAATATTGCTATTTACTATGAATATTCCAATAAAAACGTGTCATCTGTTTCTGTGTTGGTCCTTCCTGGTATCCAATAGCAAAAAAAGAGATTACAAGGAAGGGACACATGCGTAAATGCACGGATAGTCTGGGTCAGTCTGGTTCTTGACTAGATACTGGGGAAAACCCTTTAATTTTAATTTACATCAAAATTTATATTTATTTTTAAAATCTAACAGTATCATATTTCATAGTCTAATAAATGGTATAATTTAAGTTCAATGATTCAATTTTATATTAGGACATTTAATTCAATCAGATCTTTCTCAAGTCTGGGTGATTGCTAGCTGTCGTTAGAAAGCTGAATGTAAAAATATATTTATATCTTTTTACAAAATAGAAACTAAAATTAAAGGAACGTCTTCAGTATCTAGTCAAGAAACATACCGATTGATACTATTCATGTATTTATGCATCTTCTTCTTCTAATCACTTTCTTTGTTATTGGATACAAGGAAAAACCAACACAGAAACAGATGACAGGATTTTACTACTTTCAAAGAAAATTAAAATAATCCAAGAGATTATAGAACTAAATTTCTATCGTTTCAAATTTTACAAAAGCATCCCTTTAAAAGCTTTGTAGCTACTACTACTTATAAAAAAATAAACTGATGTAGGTCTCGTATGGTAGTTCCTAGAAGAACCATCCTCTTCTCTTTTGTGGATACAGGTAATCAAGAAATTCTTTTTTATTTAAGAATGCAAAAAAAACCCGACAATAATATTTAGCCATTTTTATTGAAGTCTATTTAGCAATAATGCAAAACATTGGTTGACACTTTCTTAATAAAATATTATCTAAAACACTTTGCAATTATCTGCAGGTTTCATTCTAGATGTTTCCGAACATTTGAAGTCTTCCAGGAATTTATGATTCCAGCTTATTGGATTATTTACTTTGTACACTGATTTTTTATCCATATCCTTGTCATAATCAACTTCCCAATAATCAGCTGGACCAATGGGACGACAGTGTCTAACTACAGTTGAAATCCAGAACAACTGGTTCGGTGTGTAATCTACAGACATCAATCTCTGTTCCTCTCCGTTTGTCTCTACATATTTCTGATACGCTTCATAAGCTACCTGTTGAGCGACGTTTGTAGCTAAAACTTCATTCACCTGTAATGTAAGGTAAATACTAAATTCATTTGACTCTAAGAATTATTGAGTTGAGTGATATTTATCTGAGCACTCACATCCCAATCCTCGATTTCGATACTGCCCCACCTTTTTCGCACACATTCACGTTTGATGTCTACGAGTTCTCCATCTTTTGCTGAGTAATTTTCTAAACATTTAACACAAAGTAGCTCTCTTGCATAGGTTCCAAAGATCGTTCCCATAATTCCATAATTTATGTATTCAGGTCTACTTTCGTCATAGACCATATTTCTAGTTCTATCAACAGGTACATCTAAAATTCGATCAATATAAATTAGACATTTTTTAACATTAACATTATATAAACATAACGTACAAATGGTGTTATCTGAATAACGATATCCTTCATTGTTTGCCAAGGTATAGTACAATACTGGAAGATTATCTTCGGATTTTTTAACTAACCTATACTCGGATGCTTTTAAATTTCTTTTTGCTCTTGCTAATAAATCAAAGAAGGTGCCATTTTCAACATCGACCTAAAATTCATTTTTACACATATCATTTGTAGCTTAATCCTTTAAGCTGTATATTCTATTACCAAATCAACATCTGCATAATCGAATATTTTATCGTCAAAGTAATCCCCAGGTAAACCGATTTGAATTCTTAACGTATTAAAATTTTGTAACATTTCTTTTTTGCCTGCTACAGTCAACCATTCTGCATCATTAATCATTTCTACAAATACCGTTTTCATAGCCTTTGCCATTTCTTCGATTTTATTCTTTTTCTCTCTAGAAAGATACTTTCTGTTATATATTACTTCTATTGGGCTAGGGAAGAACCTGTAACACAAATTTGAAGTATAAATACATACTATAATTTCTAGCAAAGCATAATATTACAAATCCTCTATTGTTAAAGCACAAAATGTTGCACGAGTTTGGCACACATCACGTCCAATGTGAGGATTGATGTGGTCATTGAAGTACGGAAGAACGGCTTTCATTACTTTCCACATCATAAGATTAGCTAAATCCCTGAAACCTGTGTTTATGTAATTTCTTACAGCTAACAAAACAAGATTAAGTCTACCTTTTTGGGATTCTAGTAATTAGTTCCGTTAGTTGTTGTAAATACCGCATTAAGACTGATACTTTATCGTCTTTAGTAAGTTGAACAATAGGTCCGGCAATATGGTTAATATATTCTAGCCAATCCACAGCGGGCACTTGTTCTTGCAGTTTTTCTACTGTTGACACTTCGTCTTTAAAAGTCGTATCCATCCACATCTGTAGATGACGTGTTCAATAAAAATCACTTTAACAATAATGGTAATTGATACGAAAAATACAGTGTTACTTGCATGATGGTTTATTAAATCAGGTGCAAAACCAATAAAATTAATTAAATAGTACCTGTTCAATTGTCTTTGACAGTTGGTAAGCACTTTCTAATTCCTTTAATACATCTTCCTTACTTTCTGGTTCAAATCTCATTACTATTTCGGTCATAGCTTGGAGGTCTTCATAAGGATAGTCACCATACGTTACCTAAAAGAGCTTCGTTTTCTTTCTAATAGAAACACATAATCGAAGTTTTTACCTCGAGCAAGTGATGATGTTTCTCCGCAATATACGTGGAGGCTAGATTTACAAAAACTCCAGAATGATATCCAAGATCTCTAAGTTTATATGTTGCATTTATCCAATCGAAGTTTTCCTCTTTCCATTTTGATCCTTCCAGAAGAGGCCAACCTCCAACTTGTTCGAATACCTTTCTAAGTGTTTTCAGGGCATTTTGTTCAATCTGAGGTTGGTTGAAGCAGCCATTATACAATTTTTTGGCAATTTTCACTACTTTATGGTCGTCTTCTTTTATTTCCTCTCTGTATAATTCGAGCAACTCGTCTAGATTGTGGTGCCGTAACTGTGTTTCAAATTGTAAACGCTTATTGCCATGAGCATTTTGTAGGAACGTTCCGCAAGCAAACTCATAGAAATTATCACACGGATCTACGTTAGGATTTATGTATTGGTAGATTTTTGAGGCGGCATGAAGACATGGTATTGTTGTGCATACTCCTGGTGTTGTAACTAAAAATAATAGGGAAAGAATACATCTACAGAGAGGCTTAGAATTTCTACTCACGTGCATTTATTATCTTCAGTGTTAGTAAGAAAAGTCCTATGATAAATAAAGGTACCCTATGGAAACAGAAAAAATAAACGATTTTTACATATCTAATATTTTATAATTATTTAATACTACCTAAAATTCATGTTGGAACTGATTAGTATTGTTGCACACAAGACACAATTAACACTAACAAATATAATCGATCATTTGCTATTTATACTGCAAAGACAAAAAATGGAAAAAACAAAAGTTGTTTTTCTTGCTATTAATACGAATTTTGATATGATAGGAACTATCATGTAAGACATACAATTTTTGGAAATTTTCAAGTGTTGACTAACATTTACTAATCTTCTTTTTAATGAATTATCTTACCGTAATTAGAAATTACCATTCAATATAATATCTGGAATAAGGTAAAATTACAGGCATAAGAATGTCATTGGAGTTTTATTTCCTAATCAATACTGTAGCTGACACTTATAGTTATTTTTGGTGTTGGCAAAAACAACTTAGCAAACAAGTTTAAAAAGTTAATTGCATGATAAGTTTGTCGCAAACTGTAATTAGTTAATTTAAATAGAAATGTTTATTGTAAATAATAATAATAAGATAATAACTGTGATATAGGCTAATAAGATTAATGTATTTAAATTTAACTACTGTATTGGTGGGATGTGCAAGCTGTGATAAGAAAGTATTGCAACTAAGATACATCATTCATCATAAGAATTTACATTTTATATTAATATTGCAATATAGTATATTTCGATAATCAGTAAGTGGATTATTATTGGTCCAGAAAATATATTTTTGCAAAACGGGAAAGATGAAATATTTGAATATAATGGTTATTACAGTAAAACCTCCCTTAGGCGGATACCTGCCACGACAGACAAACTGTCCGCCTATGAGAGGTATCAGTCTAAAAGAGGTAACATCAAATAAAAACAAAAAATATAAATTAAGGTTATTTACTAACAGATTTCTCACATTTTATTAAAATAATAGTTTATTGTACATTGTTTGATGTTTTTAAATTTATTTTTTAAAATCTAGTTTTCAATATGTGATATTAAAGAATTGGTGTTTTCTAGGGTAATAAAATCATTTGATTCAACGAAATATTTTTCCAGGTCTTTTAGCAATGCATACGTCTCATCTATACGTTTTTTTGTTTTTGAACTATTTTCACTTTACCTTGTGATTGTGTTATTAAAATATGCTTCTTACTAGTAAAAATACACATTAAAGCGATTACCTCCGGTTTTAATAAATTTTCCTTTTTGTTGTGAATTACCGACTTCTGCATACAATTTAATAATTTCTTGTTTGTTTGTGAATATTTTTGCAGCTTGTGTCATGTCTAGTTAAAACTTTGCTGCTATGCAGTGTGTCCATTTTAAAATGACCTATCTGGGGATATTGGAAACGGTAATAGATACAAGGTTGGTTAAGTGCGGAAAAGCTTTCGTTTTTATATGCCTATGAATAAACCATGGTCACATTAACAAATATCTGCCCCGTTTCAAAATTCGTAATTATTTGAGCATTGTGTGCAAGTGCCCCATGTTGTTATGTTTAGATGCAGCTAAATTATTTATAAAGTAAGTAAAAAAAATTAAGGGTATCAGTGGTTAGGTTGGGAACTCAACGACTGTAAACCCTGACGGGGTCATGGCGCAGCTGCAGCTGCAGAGATTGCACTCACTCTAGCCCTGTGGCTCGCAGGAGGCAGGACTGCCGGGTATTGGCAGCTAAGCTGGCAATATGCAAGATAGTGTTACACCTTTCACGCGGTGGCGCTGTTTAAATCAGAGATGCACAAAAGCCTGTTAGAGTTTTTAAAATCAGTATATCATCACACTTTATAAATTTATAAGTGGTTAGGTAGGTAACAAATATTAATTTTCAACAAGCTTTTTAGTGTAGTAGAAACACATTTGTGTATGCTAGTAGTATACGTACATTTTCAGTTACAGGTATGTTGTAACTTGTGAAATTTGGTCGGCACAAAGTTGCACAAGGGGCTGATGATAGCTGCCAAAACTTGAACGACAAAACAACCACTACCCAGACGCAAACAACCAGCTGCGGCATCGGGACTATTCGAAACAGGCAAGACCAAGCGCTTGCGCAGTAAAACCCCTTTGACACAGCCCCAATTGAGAAAAGATAAAGGTCGATCAAAGAGCACAGAAACAAACATCAGACTTTCTTATAACAGTGCTGCCGAAGGGTTCCAGATGGCGGTTGTCCACGGCAGACACCACTCTAAGCCTGGAACAAAGAAGACTGGTTTAGAACAAGATACTGGAAGAGGTGAATATCACTCCTGAGGGAGAAAAATAAGGGAGGCGCCACTGTTCCTCATTTGCAGCAGAGATCCTTTGAGTACACTGCGCAAATTTAGAAGCCAAGGACTGGTTGAGGACACAGTCCTGAAGATGTAACCTCTCTGGATTTTGATCTTGGTCAGCTGGAAGAACCTTCTAAAGGTATGAATTTCAGGTGTATCAGCCACTGGCATTATCAAGAATAGGCTGAGTAGGCAGAACCCTGAACTGCTCACTACAGTTTGGCATCTCAAGATCTGTAGAGAAGGCGAAAAGCGCTAGACACTCGCCTTCTCTATTGGTAAAAATTTGCGATTCTCAAAAGACTAAAGGCCAAGAACAGGAGTGTGAAACGAGTACAGACAAGCACTGACTGCGTACAACCATGCTATTAGAAAGGAAAAAAGAAACATATGAAGGAGGTACTTTAAATAGGTAGACTCCGACGGATATTTTCGAAAAAACATTGCAAAGCCATTTGTCTGGGGCAACAATCATAGAGAAGACCAGTGAAAACAGATTCTGTAAATAGGGTAGCCAGAATGAATTGGACAGTTGAAAAAAATTTAATCTCCTATGAGAAGTTTAAGGGTCACATACTCATTTGACCCTTATAAACCTCCACGCCCTGATGGAATTATTCCTGTGATGCTACAGCAAGGAATAGATATTCTGTCAAGTAGACTGGTAAGAAAAGCAAGCCTAGCTAGCTATGGGCTACATACCAGTGAGATGCACGCACTTAGGGTGGTACTTATATCTAAGCCAGGAAGATCCTCTGCACTGACGAAGTCCCTAAAACTGATTCATCTCATGTCTTTTATGGTTAAAACGCTAGAGAGATTTCTATATAGATATGGATATCACAGGTGATGTGCTAGCTGAAATCTGGATCAGTACAGGACGGGTATCTCAACAAAAACCGTCTTATACCAGGTAGTTGGCAGACTTCTTGATATAAAAGGGACCCTTGACAATACCTCTTTTGTAGCGTTACTGCTCCCTGCAGGGAACGCGAACTCGAAGAAAGCTGTGGTACGTAGGTTGAGTCCATGCTCAAAGATAGAATAATACCCTGGACGCTTGCAGAGTGCAGGTGGATATCCGCAAGTGG
Organism: Ignelater luminosus; assembly: GCA_011009095.1. NCBI lineage: Eukaryota > Metazoa > Arthropoda > Insecta > Coleoptera > Elateridae > Ignelater > Ignelater luminosus. The sequence continues at coordinate 40,391 of VTPC01091008.1, read as the reverse complement.
AATTGTATCTCTTCTATTATGAAACCTGATTGTTGACAAATTACGTTTGTGCTTTAGTCTGTGCCAATGATATAACCATCATAGTACAGAGCAAATTCACAACTACATTCAGAGAAATGATGCAAGTGGCCCTAAATATAGCTTCAGACTGGGCGACAAGCAAGAACCTTTCGATAAATCCCCAGTACTGCCTGTATTAGTTTCCATTATTTCTTGTTCATTCATCACCGATCCCATTGTCTACCGTTATATTCACATTTTGATTTATTTTACTTATAAGTTATCAGCATTAATTCTACTTTTCTCCATTAACTTTTACATTATATTACTTTTCTTTTGTCCACATTTCCATATTTTTGTGTAACTCCTTCTCTACATTTGCAAGTATTAGTAATTCGTCTGCTTATATCATCTCGGAAACTTTTTTACCCTAATTTTTGTCCCTGTGGTAGATTTTCTATATTATTTTGCTATCTCGTACAGAAAGACAATAAACGGCAGCGGAGTTAGTAGTCTTCCTTGTTTGACTCGTTTTATAGTGACAAATCCAGTTTATTGAGCGTGATTTGTTCTCATTATATTTTTGGCAGTTCTGTAAATACTTTTAATAGTTCTAGTAGTGTTCTGTCTTCTTTTTCTTAGCATTTATTTTTCCTGAGTGCGCTGTCAAACACCGCCGGCAGATCTACAAATCCTATATGCAGTGATTTTTCATCATCAATGTGTTCTCCGTTAGCTGTCTCATGCTGAATATCAGCTTCGCCGTTCCTCTTCTGGACCTAAATCCACACTGGTTATCGTTGAGTGTATGCTTTATTACTTTTTTCAGCATTTCGTCTAGTATATTTTCTGGGGGGTCTCCTTTCTTATATATTGGTAATATTTTTAACTCTCTTTTTTTAAATTTAATTATAAGTAACACTTATGTAACTCTTTATCAAAAGAGTGTCAACAAAATTGCAGATGCTTGAACGAAGTTACAAGTTGCAAACTGCAGTCAGTTTTTTGGAGAGCTGGGCGTTCGGCCGATTGTTCCTATGTACCCTTTTTTTTATTGAGCGCCACTTAATCTGCTAACCAGATAGATTAGACGCCTCCGGAAATTAGGAAACAGAAATTTGGTTAAAAGTGATAAATTGTTAATAACGACGTTGGTGGAAATTCGTTTATTAAGTGAAATAGTCTTTGATCAGATATAACTTAAGTTTTGGCCGTAGTCGTAATCGTAACTAATACAATACAAAAAAGAATGGAAATAACCTCTATCTCTCTGAATATGCCGTTATAAACTGTTTTTAAAACTTAATAAATACTAAGGGCTTATAGGAATCTTAGGATAAACAATGCAGGTTGTAAAATCTTGAGTTAGTCATTGTAACAACAGCAGTTTAGTTGTTTGTTATACCGCTTTTATAAAGTTTAGAAGTTTGTTAGGTCTTTTTCACAGATTTTAAAATACATATTACCTATACATTTAAATGTTTGAAAGGCCCGAGTCTCGAGCTGCTATTTCCGGGAATCAAGGCCAGTAATTTTAATAAATTCAGTAACTCTGATTGCTTTATGTCATCCAAAGAAGACGTGAAACACAAATTTTTATTAAAACGTAATCTCGAAAGATTTTAGGGCATTCTGAATATGATATAAAAAATTGAAAATCCTGTAAAAATGCAAAAGATGCACTTAAATATGCGTTTATTGTACCCTACTATATAAATATGCAATTTTATAGTTACGTTTGTGAGTCCTGATAGGGTGTTTTTAAAAAAACGTTTATTTTAATTCGCACACACTAATTTATTCATAAGAATATTACAAATGAACTTATTAAAATAAATCCAACGGTTTACAAACATGAGTGAGAACTACTAGTAACTAACTTAGAAACGGAATAAAAACTAAACTTTAAGATTAGGGATTTCTACTTATATCCTTGGTCTTCGATGATCAATATTATAGAAAGATCTATTAACGAGGCTTTCTTAAGAAGTCACATTTCCTAAAAGTTGACAACAAAAATACTTATCTCTTATAAACACAAAGGATAAAATAATATTGGTTAACAGTAATACAGACATGATGTTGGATTACCTGATACGTAATGATATGCCGTATAAGAATTGCACCATTGCACTTGAAATTGTTTGAAATGCAAAGAAGTCTAAAAATGTCTGCAGTTACAAAAGGTAACAAGCTGATTATAAAACTCAACATATCTGTATTTTTGTATTTCAGTGTTGTTCAAATTTCGACGTGGTATCAGAAGAGACAACGCTGAAGAGATAACTAACAAAATAAACAAAATAAAAGATCATTTAAATAATACGCTTCAGGTACCGTATACAAACATTGACATTAATAAAAGCCAGAAGAGGAAAGCTTCTATTGATTGCTGGTGTAATGTGTAGTATTGTTAGATATTATTTTCCTCTTCCACGTGACAAAATAACCCGGACGTCAATAAATTTTTATATGCTAATTGGGCAAACTCAAATTAGCTTTATTTATTTTTATTTAAATTACAACGAAGTTACGGGCGTAACTGCCGTAGATATTTTGATTTATTATAATCCGTACTGTAGCTAATTAAAGTTCTGGAATGTATTATTAATTATTGTCCGCTTTACTGTAATACAATTAATCTAAATTTTGAAATTTAATTGGACGTATTATCATGTAATTAGTTTATGTATTGAAAACTGTGGGGCGATCTTTAACAAAAAGAGCGGATCGAGCCAAAATATTACATCTCTAAAAAATGAAAATCGCATTGTCGTCGTATTAAGAAATGTTCTTACTATCTAAAACCGGTCATAAAATTGACATAACTTTGTTATTTATTAAGATATTGAACTGTGAAGTTGCAGTTATTCAAGAACAATTCAGAGATACTTTTAGGCTGAAATTTGAAATAAGATTTTTTTTATTTTATCAAACCTATGAAAACGATTATAGGTCAAATGGGGATTCATTATCACCAGCCAGTAATTTTAAAAACTATTAAAATGTGTTACAAAAAATTTTTTGAATTGGTAGAAATTTCTTTTTCCTGAAATTTCAATTTGTTTAGATTTATAAGAAATGCCCGCGTATGGCCACTCTAAAAACTATAAAAGGAAAGACACCAAACTTTTGTTTTTTTCCGTACAAAAAACGAAACCATCTTGATCCTACTAACGTAAAGAGCTACCCTTTAGCGCACAGTTTGCAATGATGGTTTTTACTTTTAAAGACGACTTACTTCTGTTTAAAAGTTTATCACAACATTCATGTTTATTTAATATCATATACTTACCTTTTTCAGTTTAATAAAACACTTTTAACGGCAAAAAGATTTATTATATTTATTGTAATTTCGAGTAATTGCTGGTGCTAAGACCAATACAAAACTGAACTTTCATTTTAAAGTAATTTTTAAAGTTACTTCTGTTTGTTAAATACAATCACTATTGTAAGCTTTAAAGATCAAAGATATTCACAAATAATTACAAATAATCATAATATAACTAAATTCGTTAGGTGTCCGCCTAAGGGAGGTTTTACTGTAATAACCATTACGAAAACAGCACTGAGACGTTGATGGCGATTCACTTATACGACGTTTTTTATATGATTCAATGTTGAATTTTTTTGTATAACTTTTACGACACTTAACATGCACTGTCACAGTTTGTACGCTTCGCAAATAGTCTATATGATTGTCACCTCTTTCAACACTCAATTTCTGAGAGTTACTAAACCGCGAACAACAGTCGCAGTTGTGCCATTTGACAAAGTTTCATTCCAGATAAAACAAGTGTTGTCTGCCATTATAATGAATTACAAAATGTAGCGTTAAACTGAATTTAAAACGTACAAGATGCGTCATTTAATATTTTCAGTTATAGAGTGACCCACGAGCCTACATTGGAATGTTAGACAGCTTTTCTTTCTAAGGATAATGCATGAACGATGTTTTTATGTATAAATAGGTCTTATTATCCGTATACACCACTATACCTATAGTATAGTGGAGTATGTGCTTTGTTCCGAAATTTCTCAGCCCTATATCTCGAAAACTATTAGTTCTACGTGAATTTTGTATAGCACCTTTTTTTTGTGTAAATTTAGCTTATAAACAAATTTTATAACGACCAAAAGTAACGTAAAACCAATAGTTTACGAGATGTTTGAGAAAAAACTGATTTTCGTGACCTTTGACCTTCTGTAACTTCTACAACAGTCCAGTTGGCTTTATGGATTTTTGAAAGATTGTTTTTGACGCCGAAATAAAGAGAATCCCGAAGGGAAATCTTCAGTTGAATTTTTTAGAGGTGAATATATAAAGTGACTGGTCTATAGATGTTGAAATGACAATTCTCTACTAACTTTTATTCTCAAATATGGGTCATAGATTACTATGCTATAATTTATATCAACAGTCGCCAATAAAATTTCTGACACTTATTTGAGTTTATGCATCTTCTTACAATTTTAATAAATTAATCATTTAACTTTTAACTAATTATTATATCCTCGCGTCTAAACCAATCTCGATTTGTTTCACAGATTGTTAGAACCTTCAGATCCTTTGGCTTTATGTTTGCGCAAATCTCCCGTTAAAAATTCATCCGAATTTACTGACAAAGTAAAGTCTCTATTACTATTGAAATCGATTTAATAAATCATTCTATCAACATCTCTAAAAACATTTATTCATTTATTTCTTTATTGGTTCACTTATTTAAGTATTCTTTTGGAATTATGTGCGCTATATTTGTTCCGCCATTTTGAATTTATCAATTCTGATGACGGATTTGTAATCAGGGACCCTAATTACCGTCATCCACCAACCATCGCCCATTCTACTTACTTCTTTGACTTTTGTTCCCCTAAATGTTCGGTTTATATAGCAGTTTTTCTGTTGTTAAAATAATATCTGCTAGATAGTCAACTCAAGATTTGGTATTTGTTGTGTACTGTAGTGTTGGTTATTCAAAAGTGGGATAGGTTAAATCTTATTAATATTTTAAAAACATATGGATCGGGATTTTGTAGAATTATTTATAATATGGTTAATGATGATGAAGAACTTATAGATTACTTTGCAAGTTTACTGCAACTAATTACTTGGGTAAAGAAGATTTTACTAATGAAATACATTTTACAATATTAATAACTTTTATTGATTGTGGTTTTTTATTTGTGTTTCTAATAGCTCTAAATGTTCTTCATATATTTTAACTTTATATTCTTTTTCTAATTTTTTTATTCATTTAATAAAGTGCAAAGTGAAATTGAATGTTTAACGTATGCGACGCAGGAAACCTACAATCAAGAAATAAATGAACGCGAACTATTCCAAGATTCGTATTTCTCACTAGTAATTAAAGCTAAAATTCTAGTAAATTCAGTAAGCGAATAAGATCAACCGGGACCGAGCGAGGTAAGCTCACAATGCACCTCACAAGCGCCGAGGATTAAACATTTCTTTAGGTTGCTCCCTGTGAGTCTTTCAGTTTTCGAAGGTACATTTACCACTTGGCGTAGTTTTTATGACTCATTCAACTTGTTAATCCATTTGAATGACGAATTAAGTGATGTCCAGAAACTCACATATTTAAAATTATATTGAAAAAGTGAGCCTCTAGCACTAATGGCAACGTTAGAAACGACAGAATACAGTTATAAGATTGCGTGGAAAACTTTAAACAAACGATATGACAACAAGCGTAGAATCATAAACAATCAAGTTCAAGCTATATTAAATATTCCTGCTAACCCTTGCGAATCAACTACTTCTTTGCGAGAACTCATTAATAGGCTACAAAATCACCTGACTTGCTTGAGATCTTTAGGCCAGCCTGCCGATTCTCGAAACGCATTGTTAATTTCTATAGTTATAGGTAAACTTGATAATGTAACAATAAAGGAATGGGAAACGAAATTAAATAATGAATTAAAATTAGAAGACGATGCAAATAAAAATTATAATGTTTCTTCTATATCATAACTGTTGGATTTTCTGGTAAATAAACAAAATACATTAGAAATTTTAAATAACTAAAAAGGGATGGGAAATTATACTACGCTTGAATCCCCATTGTGCGTAAATTGCAAGCAGCAATACATTATTCAAAACTGGGAATCGTTCTTAAAATTGGACGCACAATCGCAAAATAAAAGGGCGCAAGAATTAAAAGTCTGTCTCAATTGTTTAAGGGAAAAACATTTTTTATCAAATTGCAATTGACGGTCAACAAAACTAATTCATTTAGAAGCAAACAAAGCAAACGAAACGATTCCAATGAATATTCCACAAGTTTTAAATGAAAATGCTATGACGGACACGAGTACCAAACTAATTCAACAACTAGCTTATTATCATCGACATTAAATTGTCAAACCCTTTCATCCACGGCGATGGTAAAGGTGAATTACACAGAACCATAATTCACATCAAATCAGGGCATTATTAGATAGCGCGCCCCAGTCGAATTTAGTGTCAGAAGGTCTATGTGATAAATTAAAACTAGAAAAACTCCAATAGCCATGAACGTAATAGGCATTGAACAAGGAACAGTTAATATATCGCACAAAGTAATGCTTATTCATGTTTCAATAACTACAAAGGTACAATATCATGTCTAGTTGTGCCACAGATCTCTTCGGCATTGCCAACACATACATTTAATCGAAATGTAATTGAAATTCCGCCAAATATTAAACTCGCTGATCCTAGATTTAACGAATCGCGTCCAATCGACGTACTATTAGGTGCAGGTATATTTTGATCTTTGTTGTCAGTTGGACAAGTTAAAGTAAACCAATTGATATTGCAAAAATCTAAGCTAGAGTGGTTGATATCTGGGGAATTAGTAAATCAACGATCAAACACGCGCTTCCTTCCTTTCAATAAATGAGCAAGACCACAAACTTGAAAAGTTTTGGCAAGTCGATGAATTCACGTCAAATGATCACATTTTAGCTAATGACGAAGAATACTGCGAAGACTATTTCCGTAAGAATACCACACGCGATGAAACAGGTAAATTTATTGTTAAGATTCCATTCAAACCATCGCACACTAGTCGGAACCGGTCAAAACTAAATAACTCTCAGAATTGCTTAAATATTTTGTAGATAAGGTGTTATTGGCGTCTCTGCTACCCAAAGTGATGTAGAAAATGGAAATTATTTTATTTATTTGTTTGTTTTATCGACGAAATTTAAAAAAATTCGTATCTAAATTCGTACATTCCGTCTGTCTGTTAGTCTGTTGTCATGTTGCCGTAACTTTACAGGACATGTTATATATGAAATCAACTTAGAATCTTCTCCTGATTACAGATATATAATCGGTATTTCGATATCTCGAATACTTTTCCAGATAATCTAGAACGAAAATAGCGATTTATCGACATAGTGATATTATATATGATATCGATTTAGTTTTTAACAAGGGGCATTCACAAGGTGTACCTCACCGATTTTTTTGAAACTTGGTCTGTCTGTCTGTCTGTCCGTCCGTCCGTATTATTTCAAATTATGCAGTTTTGACTTCAGATTTGAATTCTACATCAAAAACTAAAAACAATGCAGTCTTTTGGCCGCCAAAATTTAAAAAATTTTCAAAAAATTTTTTTACTTTAGAATCGTATTTTACTTTAAAAAATAAGAGAAACGTATACTTTTATCTTTTTGATATCACCTCGGAAACATGGTCAAAATAGCCGCCAAAATTTGAAAAAAGTAACAAAACTAAATTGATTGGGGTTATGCTTTGCATTCCCAGATTTTTTATTCTAAAATTAGCTCACCGATACCAAAGTATCGGGCTTCAATTCTGACTAATAAAGTTTATTTTTGAACATTTGGTCAGTGGCGTACCTTTGGGAAGGCGGGGGGGCGGGGCGGGGTGGTCCGCCCCGGGCGTCTTCTAGCACTTTAAAATAACTGTTGTTGTTTATACTTTTACTATTTTGTCAAAAAAAAACATATGCGCTCTACATTAACTACAAGTTTAAGACTCGAAAAGCATAATAAATTGAATATATACAGAATATTTGAACAATAGTTAAATTTGAATGTATTTCTGCTTGTTCTTTTTATCGATTACTAAAAGATCTGAAAATTTCCCCAGTTGATTTTTACTTCCTCAAAAATATAAGCTTTTTCTCATATTACAACATAAATTCACAGGGGATAACATTTTCAAATTTCATGATGAATAAAGAAAACTCGAACATTGTTCAGCTAACTATCAACATTTAATTTTTCATTAAAATCATACTAAAAAATTGCAGTAACTATGATATTGCATAGTGCTTGAAAGACTATTTCGTGAGTACAGTAGGCAATTTTGACGCTTTCTTAATTTAGCAAGATACACACCTTCAAAGCAACGGTTAAAATTTGGCTTAGTATGTATGCTGTAAAAGCACTATCTTTCAAGTATTATTTATAATACAATGTGTTGTAATATGCATAAATTAATTACAAATACTAATTTTTGAATGTTTAGTTCTAAATATAAATATATTTAAATTTCATTCTGCGTAGATTATTTTTTAGAGTTTTGGCCGCTTTTTGCTGGTTTCCGACCACAGTGCATCGCTCCATAATGAACTAGGTAACTTGTATGACGTTGCACTTGCTAGACTCAAAGATTTAGAGAGGCGATTGGAAACCAGTCCGGTTCTTAACGCAAATTACATCAAGTTCATGCAAAAATATCAGAGTTTAAATCATATGTCGCAAACCGAAACCAAACGCATTCTATCTACCACATCACGCGATAATTAAAGAATCGAGCGAAACAACTAAATTACTAGTGGTGTTTGATGGGTCGTGCAAATTAGAAACAGGGTTAACCATAAACGAGGCACAATTTACCGGACCTACTTTACAAAATGATATTTTCTCAATTATCACTAGATTCAGATTGCACCAGTACGTATTTACAGCCGATGTAGAAGATACGAAATATATTGGATCGTTTGGGTGCATCCCGAACATAAAAGATATCAACGAATTCTATGGCGTGAAACCACCAACAATGAAATCTCTACTTACGAACTAAGCACAGTTACCTACGGTACTACATCCGCCCCATATCTTGCAATTCGATGCTTAATCCAAATTCCAGTAGACAATCAAGACTATTACCCATAGGAATTCCAAGTCATTAAAGAGGAGGTTTACGTAGACGACATAATTACAGGTTTGGATTTGCTAGAACAGTTAATGTGGTGTCGCCTATCTTTATAATGGATCCATTTTTCATGGATGCCCATTTGAATCGACTCATCCCAGCATAATATTAACTGTCAAAGTTCATGAATAATGAGTTTAGCAATCACGATGACTGGAGCGAGTAGGCCTAAGAGATCATATCATTGGGCAGTGATAGCAAGTATGGTTCTTTTGGTAATATATATATATATATATATATATATATATATATATATATAATATAATAAGAGTCGGCGGTAGGTTACAATTATCTAATTTTAATTACGATAAAAAGCACCCACTCCTTTTATCGAAGAAACATTATTTAACGAAGTTAATATTTAAAAACGGGCATGAGACACTTTTACACGCCGGGTCGAAACTGTTGCTTAGTAGCATACAGGAGCGTTTCTGGCCCATCGCAGGAAAAATATTAGCAAAAAAGGTAGTTAGAAATTGCACAAAATGTTTCCGACATAATGCCAAAGCAATCTCCTAGCTCATGGGTCACCTGCCAGTTGAAAGAACATTATCTATGCATCCATTCCACTCAACTGGAATTGACTAGGCGAGTCCTTATTCAATGAAGGATCGAAAAGGCATAGGAAGTAAAATGTCTAAGGGCCAGTATCTCCATCTTTTGTATAATCGTCTTGTTAGCTATCTGGTAGTTATAATTATACACAAGAAATATCTGCTAGATATCCAACACGGGTATTTCAATCCAGCTCAACTATAAATTTATCTTGCAGATTGGTAACTGTTACATTTTTGTAGGTTGGTAATTCTACGTAAAAGTAACAACTTCAAGTAAAATACACGAGAAAGCTAGAGTGAACACAAATAATATGTGTGAAACAAAGACAAACTATATCGCCACTACGATTACAACAAGAAATAATTTAACCTAACTTAAAAGATTTCATGCCATATGCACGTTTTTGTCTTGTGAATTGTCTAGAGTTTTAGGATCATTTTTAATTTCTTGTTTTGTTATTCGTTAATTTGTGTTAATAATAAATGATAATAATAATACTGATAATAATAATATTAATAATACTAATAATACTAATAATATTAATAATACTAATAATACTAATAATA
>VTPC01091008.1:0-30063 GCA_011009095.1 Ignelater luminosus | reverse complement strand
TAATAATACTAATAATACTAATAATACTAATAATACTAATAATAATAATACTAATAATACTAATAATAATAATACTACGTATAATACTCATAATACTAATAATACTAATAATACTAATAGTACTAAGGATAATAATACTAATAATAATAATTCCGATAATAATAATACTGATAATAATAATAATAATACTTATAATAATAATACTAATACTAATACTAATACTAATAAGAATAATACTAATAATAATAATTCTAATAATATTAATACTAAAAATAATAATACTAATAATAAGAATAATAATAATAATAATAACAATAATATTAATAATACTAATAATAATAATAGTAACACTAATAATAGTAACACTAATAATAGTAATACTAATAATAGTAATACTAATAATAGAAATACTAATAATAGTAATACTAATAATAGTAATACTAATAAGAGTAAAACTAATAATAATAATACTAATAATAATAATACTAATAATAGGAATACTAATAATAATACTAATAAAAATTATACGAATAATAATAATACTAGTAAGAGTAATACTAATATTAATAATAATACTAATAACAATAAATAATACTAATAGTAATAATAATAATAGTAATAATTGTAATAATAATAATAATAATAATAATAACCCGCAGGAGGGCTGTAGCGGGCAGTTCTTGGGGAGCAGCGACCCCTCGGGTACCGAGCTCAGTACACCCCGTTCCAACATATCACGCGCTCGCATATACGCCCATACACATACAGGTTATACATTAACACACACACAGTATACGTATGCGAGCGTTAAACCAACACTACACAATCCTCGTTTGGACAGCGTTGGCATCGGGGAGGACCTGGGGCTCTTGGGTCCTACCTGTAGAGGGTACAGGGGATAAAACGGATACGTGGCACATCCGGCCGCCAGGTAGTACAGGGGCCCGGGATAACCTAGCCAGTTGTATCTTTTGCCCGGCTGCCCTATCAACTGGCAAAAAAAAGCCCACTGCTGCTGTGGTCCCGATTGGCAATCGGAACTCCCCCCCACTGTTGGTAGAATGGATCGCTCCTCCGAGGCCACTGCAGTTTCGGATCGGTTGAGTTCACGGGTTTTCCTTGGTGCCGTTCGTCGGCCAAACACTCGAGGATTACCAACATTTACATACACAGCATCACTTATCTTTTTTTTTTATTATTATTTACATGGACTCCAAAGATCAAGGAAATATGTCGAAAGTGCCACACCCCCCGTCTCATTCATCCCCTCTTTCCCAACTTCCTTCAACCAATAAAAATCCCAACCCTTATGCGGTGGATGGGGAACCACCTAAAAACCCCTCTCGTTCGTCTTTATCGAATATAAGACATGTCAATAGTTTTGGAAACAGTAGAATGTTTAGTAATGTTTTTTATGTTATAAAAAAGTTGACTGGTGATTTTTCCCAAGACAACCCTTTCATAATCGAGCGTGTCATAAGGACAGAAATAGGACAGGTTAAAGCAGTTAAAAAAGGTTTACTTATGGAAGTAGCAAATTTCACACAAGCAAAGAAGATCTGTCAAATGCAGACTTTCGGAGGCCAACCGATAACAGTTGTTCCGCACGAGAGGCATAATTACACTAAAGGCATAATATCCCATAGAGATCTGCTAAATTGCTCCGTCGATGAAATAGCAGAGGCATTAAGCGAAGATGGAGTGGTAGAAGCGAAACGCATGATAACCAAGCGAAACGGAGTATCCGTTAATACGGCTTCGGTGCTTCTTACTTTTAACCGCATCAAGCTGCCCGGAAGGGTTAAAGTATCTTTCTACAGCTTAGAAGTTAGACCATACATACCGGCGCCACTGAGATGTTACAGATGTCAGTCATTCGGTCACATATCTGCAAATTGCAAAAGAAACCCTATTTGCAATTGCGGCAAACCTGTTCGTAAAAGTTCAAGATGCCATTCGTTTGCGTAAATTGTGATGGAAACCATTCGTCGTTGTCACCCAAATGCCCGGTTTATAGACTAGAAAAAGAAATCAAAACCATCCAAACATTACAAAAAATACCATACGCTGAAGCCCGAAAGCAGGTCGTTCCAAAAGGAGGGCTTTCGTACTCTCAAGTCGCAGCAAAACCTAGCCAGACATCGAACATAGTACCCGCCGTACAAGCCTTAGTACCTCAAATCACTGCCGCCGTGGTAAAAGAAATAAAGTCTCTTCTACAACTTCAGTCCTCTGTACCAAGAACGACCCCAAGTCTAAGCCAACGCAATATCAATCTAGATATTAGCGATAGCACATCTATGCCCCCTCCTGCGATACCGACGGCCAAATCCGTCGCTTCTAATCAATCGACGTCAGAAATTATCATTTTCGAAGCGGAAGCATCAAATACTGACACTGCGCTAGCAATGGAGTCAGACTCCGCCAAAGACAAGCGCAAACGCAACCAATCAGGATCCACAGATACTGGCAGTGCAAGAGAGGATGACCTATCTGTAATCGACTCGAGCGCAGAGTCTAACGAGAACTGTCAACAGGAAAGAAAAAGAAAAAAGATGGCCATTGGGAAAACCTCGCAAAGGCTCTCAGGGAGGTAATAGATAGCAGTGGGCTACTTACCTTCTATTTATCTAATAATCATAATAATTTAATAATAATAATTCAATCTTACCATATGTTTTAACGTCTATACAATGATTCTTTTACATTAATTCATAACCATTCTTCCACAATGTCTTTTACAACTAACACCTTAATTCAGGTTAACTGCAACGGATTAGTTCATCATTATCCTGAAATTAAAAAGATCATTGTCGATAAAAATGCCTTCTGTCTGTGTCTCCAAGAAACTAGATTGAAAGCAGGTCAACCGTTTAACCTCAGGGGTTTTTCGTGTCACAGAACGGACGGACCTGATTGCAATCGGGCTAGTGGAGGGGTAGCTATCTTTATTAGAGAGGATATCCCTGCAACAGAACTCTCAATCAACTCTACACTTCAAGTAGTCGCCATACGCACCTCCTATCCCATCTGTATGTCTATTTGTAACCTGTATCTACCTAAAGGTCCAGAAAACGCAGCAGATATCCAAAACATGTGATAACTTACTGTGATACATGGCCTGTGATATTTCGTGTGCGGTCTTTGTTAGCGTGATATTCGTGTTAGTAATAATTACTCGTGACAGGAACTTTCTCCTCGACACATGGCAGCTAATAACCATAGCAGTTGATGCTGCATAATACAAGAAAAAAAAATAATAATAACAATAATAATAATATTAATAATAGTAATACTAATAATAATAATACTAATAATAATAATACTACAAATAATAATAATACTAATAATTATAATACTAATAATAATAATACTAATAATAATAATACTATCAATAGTAATACTATCAATAGTAATAATACTAGTAATAATAATACTAATAATAATAATATTAATAATAGTAATACTGATAATAATAATACTAATAATAATAATACTATAAATAATAATAATACTAATAATAATAATACTAATAATTATAATATTAATAATAGTAATACTAATAATAATAATATTAATAATAGTAATAATAATTATACTAATAATAATTATACTAATAATAGCAAAACTAATAATAGTTTTACTAATAATAGTAATACTAATAATAGTAATACTAATAATGGTAATATTAATAATACTAATACTAATAATAGTAATACTAATAATAGTAATACTAATAATAGTAATAGTAATTATAGTAATACTAATAATAATATTACTAATAATAGTGATACTAATAATAGTGATACTAATAATAGAGGAGAACCTACTTCCTATCATTTTGTAGTAAATAATCAAAGTGTGTGTACAATTTATGATGTCCCTCACTTGCTAAAAAACACAAGAAATGCTTTACTCAGATGTGCAATACAGTTTGAATCTGGTAAAGTTGCAAAATTTTAATATATAGAGAATGCATTTCATTTAGACAAACAGAAACGGACATACAGTCTATTACCAAAATTAAATCAATCACATTTTAATTTTAGCGACAGTTTCTTAAAAATGAAAGTTAATGTTGCTGCTGCTCAGTTGAGTCATTCAATGGCAGCAGCTATAGAAACATTTGTGAATTCTGGTGATTTACCTGCTGAGGCTATATATACAGCTGAGTTTGTTGAAACCATAGATAAATTGTTAGATTTATTAAATGGTTTTGGCTTTGTTTCGAGCAAAGAATTCTATCGCGCTTTGTCAGAAAATTCTCCACATTTAACCTTTTGGTCAAATATGTTGGTGCAATTATCGCAGTGGAAATTAATTACGCTTGATGCAGGAAAAGATGTCACAAAGCAATATGCTTTTATAGAAGGGTGGCAAATTACTACCAGGTCCATTATAGACATCTGGAACAGAATGAAACAGGAAGGTTTCAAGTATCTTTCTTTGAGATCAGTAAATCAGGATCCCCTAGAAAATCTATTTGGTCTTGTAAGGCAACATGGGGTACGTAACACAAATCCCACTTGTCATCAATTTGTAGCAGCCCTAAAGACTTCTGTAGTAAATAATTTATCACATATTTCAACAAATGGCAATTGTGAAAATGATAATTGCAGTCCACTATCCAATTTAACTAATTTCTTAGAAGGATGGTATGATAATGCACAAAATTTAGATGTTATTGATTATAAAGAATTTGTCTCCGAATCAACTTCAAATATTGAAGATAATCAAGCAACAGCATACGTAACTGGTTATCTTCTTCATAAAATTGTAATTCCCGATTGTGATGCTTGTAAAAAAACATTGTTAAGTAGTGAAGTAACTAACAAACATATATTTGTTAATTTTAAAGAACATCGAAATGCCACGACTAATTTAATTTATGCTAGCGAAAAGGCTATTACCACAGTAGACCAAATACATAACAGGCTGTATGAATATTTGGAATACTGTGGTCACTTGCAGCAAATTGAAAATAAATTTAAAGAGCTTAACAACGAGCTCTTTAATTCTTTAATTAATACATGCAGCGAACATAATACTGCTGAATCTTTTATCAATAATTGTATCAGACTAACAATTTATAAATATGTTCAAGAAAAAAAAAATCTAAAACTGTAAGCGCAGGACATGTAAATACAGTTAAGAGATTTAAGGCGATGCGAAAGTAGCAGGCTTTGTAAATATATTTAATTTTTAGGAATAGATTAATTTTTAGTGTATTTAGTTTACATAGTTACTATGTAATTTTTATTTTATCACACATACAATGTTAGTTATTGCATTTACTTTGCTATATTTTGTAGGTTAAGTATCTTACTGCAATATTTAAAACTACTGTTTATTATTAAGTATAATTTGTAAATAAAATGTTATTTGAATTTGGTCTGGTTTTTTATTTGCTTAATCCAAGCATCAAAATAAAAGAAGTTTATTTTAAAAACCCCCGCTCAAATCAGTAATTCGAATCTGGCGGTATTCTGTTTAGTATCCTAATAGCCCAGGAGAACACCAGATGGCGTAAATTTTGCTGTTTTCGTAAATTTACGTTAAACCCGCCCTTCTCAATTTTGTATTGTTCTGTGGTATTAGGTATTGCCGGGCGACGTTCACACACGATACCGCTGCTGTATGGTTGTAATCAGTGTTTATAAGTCGAAATTTCGGCGTAAATTTATTAATGGTGGCGAAAACCACGTATTATTTTATACATGTGAACTACATGAGGGCAGAGGAATAACAGAAAAAATATTGTATAAATACAAATTTATATTTTCAATTTAATAATTATTTTTAGTTTCGCAAAACAATTTCAGATTTGTAAATATTTATTGCAACTAAACAAAAATTTTTCATATTTATATCCTGAAGCAATGACAAAAAAATTATACTTTTATACTTTGAAATTTTTTGCTAATATGATTTTTCCAAATCAACTCCAATGTTTTTAACATTTTATCTATATATATCTTATTAGCTGTGATATATTTTAGTGAAGTTCCCACTTTTGCAAGAAAAGATTTCTTCCAATAGCTAACGGTTGAAGTACACGATAGTTCTTCACTTCTACGGTGGGTCCACATTAACAAAAGCCAAGGTGTGCTTGCAGTCACCCAAACAATAAAAGTTATAAAATATTTTGTTTTATATTTTACTTGTAAATAATAAGTTAGGCACCTTCCGATGCTGCACAATCATGACACTGAACACTAATGATTGTTTCTTCCATTTCATTAACGATTAATGCAACATTGTACAGTTTGGATCTTATCTTGTGCTCTGGGTATATTTTGCATTTTATTATGCACTGGTTACTTTCCCTTTTAAGTTGAACGTAACCTACAACAGTATCACCATACTCTTTTCGGGATGCCCTTAAGGATAAAATGTATAGACTATTTAAATGAGTATGTACTTTTATTGTATATATGTATAATGAGCCATAAATTTCAAATCAGTTTGGTACTTTAATATAATATATGTATTATACGTTTGTTGCTTTACTCCTCTAATTTCACTTGATGAAAAACACGGATTATTGTGTAGAAAGTGCACCACCATAAAAGCGTCAATACATAGCAAATTATCCGACTGAGCCTTACTAAAACCAACATCTGCCATTATGGAATGAATTCGGCATCTAACAAATAATAAATCTTAAGAATAACAGGCAACAAATAACAATTATATAATAACGTAACACAAACTGTTCACATGTGATAAACAAGGTGATCGTCTGTCAGTGCTGTAGCACTTATGTGTTTACTAAAATATGACGTCAGTTGCACATTCGCCAATAGTAGATGTTTTAAAACAACTGACCGATTTTAAATATTTAAGCATTTTTTAATATGAAATAATTATTAAAGTTATTTTATTTTTGCAAAAATACTTCATCTAGGGCTTCTTATAAACACAAAAAATGAAATAAAAACCAAATAGTAAAACATGCGATTCTTTGTGATGTTTGTGTAAATCTGACTGTATACTGTCAGGTCGTTTCACGTTGTTATAGTTACAATATATATGAACTGTCAACGAAATGTGTATTGCTTTGCAAAGTTTATAATCTTGTAATTGTATTTTTTGTGAGCTGTGTGTTATATAATAAAAGCTATTGGTATAAAGACTATTATAATTATTTGGTACACGGAGTACACTACAACAATTTAGTAAATTACTTTATTGTTTTTCAAAATATTCGCCCTTAACATCAATACACTTTTGCATATGATCAAACCAATATTCGAGGCATTTCTTCCAATCTGAAGCTGGTACCTCAGAAACCAGTTGCCTAAATGCCTCAACGGATGCTTCAGGCAAAGAATAACGCTCACCACGCGTCTTAGTTTTGATTGTCGGGAACAGAAAGAAGTCATTTGGTACTACATCAGGCGAATACGGACAATGCGACATCAATTTCACGTTTTCACTGGCTAAAACGTCGACAGTTTGTGAAGTTGTGTGGGAACTTGCATTGTATGTCGTGGTGAAAAATGATGCGCCGATTCGGATTGATTTTTCTGATTTGACAGATGACTTCCGGTAAACAAATTGTTGTGTACCAATCAGCGTTCACAGTTCTTCGATCCTGTAAGGCTATGGTTGCCACATGTCCAGAAATACGGAAGAAAGATGCGATTATATGCTTTGCAACACTGCGTGAACTAACAACTTTTATGGGTTTCGACTCAACTCGAAACATCCACTATTGTTGTTTAGTTTCCGGCTCGTATGAGTAAATCCAACTTTCATCACCAGTAACAATAACGTATACTAAATTTGAACGACCTTGGTTGAATTTCTTTAGCATTTCTTTGTACCAGTTTACAAGATTCTTCTTTTGAGCTCCACTCAAATTATGTGGAATCCAGTGACTGGAAAGCTTCCGCTTTAATGATCTTGTAAAATCATGTGTATTGGTTTCATGTCAATGCCCAAGGTGACCCCTATTTCACGGTATGTCACATGTCGATCTCGCTCAATCATTTTACGCACATCATCAGCGTTAGTGGCAACAACAAACGTGGATGGACTACCTTGACAAAATTCATCATTGAGAAAAGAACATTCACGCTGGAACTCAGCAAACCAATTATAGGCAGTTTTATTCGATGGAGCTTCCTCACTAAAAGCCGCATTAAGCCGTTCGATGCATTGTTTGGGTCTTAAGTTGCTTTTTTTCACAATATTACTTTTTCCAAAGCGGTATGTAAACAGAACTGGTTAGCTTGGGTAGGAACTATCAACTGAATTATAGGTTAGAAGTGACAAATTTTTTAAATTTGACAATGGCACAACGCTAACACTACCGGAAGTACCCGATTGCAGAAATCTTTCTAACAACCCTTGTGTATAAAACAGTGATTGATTGGGTAACTTACATTTTGTGCGTCAACCACATCAGTTTACCTAAGTAAAGAAGAAGTAATTTATGTTTTCAGTATATTACAAGAATGGCGCACATTATACAAGTTATAATAATGACGCTGCTTGTGCTTCTACTGTTTCCATATCTAGGTAAATCTAATTTAGATCAGTTCGTTAATGAATTGGAAATAATTTTCACCACCATTCAGGCG
This sequence comes from Ignelater luminosus, assembly GCA_011009095.1. NCBI lineage: Eukaryota > Metazoa > Arthropoda > Insecta > Coleoptera > Elateridae > Ignelater > Ignelater luminosus. The sequence goes on along the minus strand of VTPC01091008.1, from coordinate 21,475 downwards.
TTGTGGTAAAAAGTAAGGTCCAGTAATGTTTCCTGCTAGTACTCCCATCCAAACATTGTTGTCACGCCTTTTTTGCAGCACTTGACGTAAGCCTCGTGCTTCAAACTGCGCCCTCACGCCTGAAACATGGCGTGACAGCGCACTTGCATCGAAATATACTATTTTCTAATTTCGTTTTGAAAAGTCAAATTTTTCATAACCTTATGCCACTATTAAATGTCGATTTTTTCATAACTAACTATGTTACTACGATAATTATTGTGTTTCTTTTAGGATATAGCACACTTCGTAGAGCATGTTACACTTGCGAAGTAATGCCCCCTCATCATATATGCACGAATATCTATATGAAGTACTCATGGCGCCAGTGCGAATTTGATACCCTGTCATGGAAAGCCGGTTTTGTAGATGGCGACTGTGGTACTCTCATATTAGGTCCTGCTTCACCATCGCATGACATAACCCAATGGTTTCATAGAAGTAAGTTAAAAATAATTCATGATAGGCATATTTTTTCTCCTTACTTGGGGAATTTTTATAAGAATCCTTTATGAGCTTGAAATGTTTAGTAATAATTAGATGTAGTCAAAAATTTAATATTCTTTATCTACATTTTACATAATTGTGAAGTTGTAAATCGAATTTTTATTCATTTTCATAAAGAACGCTGAGAATTCAGATAAAAACGATGAAAACTCTACTCCAAAAACCCAAAGACACTAAATCATCAACAAATTATTAGTTCGAAATTAGTATTACTTTATACCATTCGAAACGTAGAGCAATCTTTAGATAATTCGCGGCTCTACAAAAACTACGTCACTAAATGTCTATGAATTTTGAAAAAAACGCCTTAATTGTGGGAAAAACGCTAGAAATCTGCTCTAGACCCCCGAAGACACTATATACATAGGTGTATACCTATGAAATGAGACTTTTTTTTTCAATTTTAAACGTTTATTAACAAAAAATGGTTACAAATTTAATCTTCAAAATAATAGCCATCGCTAGCGACACATTTTACCCATCTCTCAGGCAATTTGTGAATGCCGCGCCAAACAAATTGGCCGTCTTTGGCCGCAAACCAATCATCGAGCCATTTTTTGGCTTCTTCGTGAGAATTGAAGCGCTGCTCGGAAAGTGCGTGGCCCATCGATGCAAACAAATGATAATCGGAAGGCGCCAAGTCTGGTGAGTAAGCCGCATGCACCAGCGGTTCCCAATCGTACGTCTCCACCAATTCCCGGGTCGCTCTTGTTCGATGTGGTGGTGCATTGTCATCAAGAAAAATTACTTTGTGACGCCGATCGGCATATTCTGGGCGTTTTCGGTGTATAGCGCTGTTCAAATCGGCCAATTGTCGTTGGTAGCGTGCACCGTCAACTGTTTCACCTGGTTTTAATAGCTCGTACCAAATCGTACCATGCTGATCCCAGAAAACACACAGCATTGCCTTGCGACCGAAGCGATTTGGTTTGGCCGTTGATTTTGGCTTGTGGCCATTTTTCATCACCCGTAACGATTCGATGCAAAAGAGACTTCCTTTTGAACCGGGAGAGCAGCATTTCACAAGTGGTTTTTCGGTTCTCTTGCTGCCTTTCAGTCAGTTCATGCGGCACCCATCTTCCGACCTTTAAAATCATGCCCATGTCTTTCAAACGTTTGCAAATGGTTTTTTGGGTCACTCCCAACTGCTCTGCCATCATTTCTTGCGTTTGACCATCATCTTCATTCAACAATGCTTGCAATTCGGTGTCCTCAAACTTTTTCGGTGGCCGGCCACGTTCCTCGTTCTCCACGCTAAAATCACCACTTCGGAATTTTTCAAACCACCTGAAGCACTGTGCTCTGCTTAGAGCATGCCCACCGTAAGCTTCTATAAGCATTTGATGAGCTTGAGAAGCGTTTTTCTTCAATTGATAACAGAAAATCAACGATGTCCGCAAATCGTAGTTTGAAGGCACGAAATTCGACATTTTTAAGAGCGAAAAAAATGCGTTGTTGTATGAACCATCACAAACAATGAATTGAATATTGTTGACAGATGACAGACGAAAAGAATAAGACATTTGGGACAGTTTAAAAATACTCCTAGCGACATCTGTGGTCTAATAGCTGAAAGTCTCATTTCATAGGTATACACCTGGTAACCACCAGATTATTAGTTCTAAATTATGAATTACGTCATGCCATTTGAAAGGTACGTAGAAGGATCTTTAGATATAATCCGTGGAACTATGCTGAACATACAAAATACATCCGGAATTTACAAAATTGTAAAGTTGCAAATTACATTATAGATAGAGAATTTCACAATTTTAAATAGTTCGCATAATTTTAGATGCTCAGTGTTCAATAATTATTTACGTTGTCTAATTATCATACATACACAGATTTTAATGTTTTTACATGTCATATTAAAGCCTCGATGAAAGTGAAAATCCAGATCATCGAAACATGGGCAGTTAACAGAAACCAGCGGTGAATAATAAACAAAAGATTGTCCAACCAGGTCATCATTATTTCATTTCCGTCTTAAAATTACTAAATATTTGAAGATTCTGAAAATAACGTTATGAATTCAGAGAAAAACTATGGAAATCTATTCTGACACGCAAAGACACTAAATAACCAACAGGCTAATTAATTCCACATAACGAATCACGCCATGGCGTTAGAAACATAAGAATCTTTAGATTGAGGTCAGTGGTAAGGTATTTGGAGCCTGTAGCAGAATTTCTTACGGTAAACAGTATAATATACTTGGAACATTTAATGTAAGATACTACAGGAAGTCATAGCCTAATTTCTAATTTCTTGTTTTTAATCAAACTGTGACATCGTAAGTCTTGGAAACAATGCACTTTAGGGAAATGGCAAAGTAGGTTTAATCTCCGTCGGGAAATACGATGAGGAAAATTGCATTCTGTTTTTGAGATAACTTATGGCTTAACCATAGGTCGTTGAATTTGAGAGCTGTTAGAAAATCCAATTTTACTAGAAACTGACGCATTGTAAGTGGAAAATGCGAGAGCCACCTTTTTTGTCAAATTAATTATTGATTCCAAAAATAGAAACATTTTTAAATTGTTTATTGTCTTTTTTTCTTCACCGTATCTACCAATCAAAGCCACTCTCGAAGCACATGTAGCAATCAAAGTCCCATCTTGATAGAACCAGCCATTTCTGAGATACAAGACATTTATTGAGAAAGACAAAAGACAGTCGGTGGTGCCCGGACCGTTTAATAGCTGTTCTCCCACTACACCTAACCTAACTTAACCTGAGATACAAGATATCTGCCAAAAAAGCAAAACACAGTCAGTCTCGTGCAGTTGCTCTCAAAGGCATCCTCTCACTAAACAATCAGTCCCATTTGGATAGGAGCAGCTGTTCCTGAGGTTCAAAATGTCTATCAAAAAAACCAAATAACGGTCAATCTTGCCCAGATCATCTGAGAGCTATTTCTCCACCACACGTAACAATCAAAGTTCCATCTCGGTAGGAGCAGCCGTTTCTGAGATACAATAATTTGTTAAAAAAATAAAGGACAATCAATAGTGTCCGGATCATTTGAAAGGACTTTCTGCACCATATCTGACAGACCAAGCCGAATTTCTATAGCACCAGGCGTTCCTGAGATACAGAGTGAAAAAAAACAAAACACGGTCAGTCGTGTCCAGTTCGTCTCAAAGGCATCCCCTCACCAAAGTTAACAGTCACAGTCCCATCTGGAAAGGTATTCCTGAGGTTCAAGATGTCTGTCAAAAAAAAAACCGAAGACGGCTGCTCTCGCCCAAATCGTCTAAAAACCATTCCCTTACCACACTCAGCACTTTCTGAGATCTAGGATAAATGCCGAAAAAAAACATATGACGGCCAGTCTCGCCCAGATCGTCTGAGAGCTATTCCTCTACCACACGTAACAATAGAAGTTCCATATGCATAGGACCAGCCGTTTCTCAGATATTTGTTACAAAAAACCGAAGTCAGTCGTGTCTGGATCATTTGAAAGCACCTCCTTGATCATATCTGACAAACCAAGTTCGAGTTCTATAGGAGCAAGCGTTCCTGAAATACAGGATATCTGCAAAAAGCAAAACACGGCAAGTCTCGTGCAGATCGTCTCAAAGGTATCCCCTCACCAAAGCTAATAATCACAGTCCCATTTAGATAGAACCAGATGTTCTTGAGATTCAGGATATTTGCCAAAAAAACAAAACACGGTAAGTCTCGTGCAGATCGTCTCAAAGGCAACTTCCCACTAAAGCTAACAATCACAGTTCCATCTAGCTAGAATCAGCCATTTCCGTATTTGTCAAAAACAACGAAAGACAGTCGATGGTACCGAGATGGTTTGAAAGCGCTTCCTCCCTCCTTACCTAACAGTACAAGTTTCTTCTCTATAAGACCAGTCGTTCCGAATTACTAATTATTAATGAATAATTAATTAATTACATACCTTAGTTATGGAATGAAATTTTTATACAAAACTTTCCAGCGTCCTTTAAACTTTTCAAGATAGTTCTGAAAAATTAACTTTTCATACCAAGATTACATAAGGATATTATTTTGTGTAACTGAGCTAGCTTGGGAAGTGCTGATAAAACCTTAATCACCTTACAAATTAAAAGTCAATCACAAGCTTTACATCAAATGAATAACTTGAAATGGTTTTCTGCTGTATACTTTTTATTTCGTTTGTTTTCACGCGTCGCGCCTGCTATAAATACTCATCCGCCTTGCCATATAAACCACGACTACGTGGTGTGCGAGCATAGCTCAACTTGTTGATTTGCGCTGGTACGCGAATCTTACATTAGGAAGTTTGTAATTTTATAACGCGAAACGTATAACGTGCCGTGGAAACGCGAAAACGTAAATATCTGTGTAACTACTACAATTTTATCTTTTGCCAAATCGATTGCTAATTTCAGAAATAGAGAAATTGTTTATTTTCTCACTGACGTAACGATTTCTACATTTAAACGTTCTTACGATCGAAAAGTAGTTTTTCGTTAGAACGCCATCTACATCTTAGAACTCGAAGCAATTATATTGACATGAAAATAAAACTATTTCTGCTCTCTAGCTAATGCCGTTTACCAAATTCAAACATCTCGTTTAATTACTGAAGCATTTGGCCTGGGAGTTCTAAGTGAAACACCCTGTATATTACTAGCGTGGTTCCAAGAGGATGAAATAATTTATTCAAATTTATTTGTAGATGTACCTTCAAGAGAATTCAAAGTTTGTGGAAACCAATCGTTTTGTGATCTGCTTACGAGGGACAATTACACTGAATTTACAATGTTGGGTTTCAAAATAAAAAGCTGCACTTCGTGTAACACAAGTTTTTGCAATGGGCCAGTAAAATCAAAAGCAACAACTTTATCATTTTATGAGATAGTTCTAACTAGTATAGTAAGTGCTTTGATCTTTTCTGTGCTCATTATGATATAATAATGTATTTAAACAGATGTAAGGCTTTATTGATCTAAAAATACAGAATTTACAATATCTGAATGTGTGTATAGTTAAACTTTTTATACATAGCTTACACAGTTTGTGACTGTTTACAGTTTCCTTTTAGGCGGGAAGTTTTTAGTGCTATAAGTTTAGACAAAGAGATATTACATATATGTTGTCTTTTAGAGTTGAGTTCTCAGAAAAATGATGAAATTTGACAAAACGTACTCTTCCTGAGTCTGTAAAAACGATGAAACACCAATTGTGTTGACCAATACCCATGCGTCTGTATTTTCAACGAGACTATTCTTCTCATTGTCTGTTGTTTCAAAGTCCAAGCTTCGCATCCGTATAAGAAAATAGACCAGACGTAGCATGCGGAGTCGGAGTTGTTGATTTATTTGTAGTTACATAGGAATTTATTTAATTTACTGCAGCTGGCTCTTGATTGTTCTATCCTGACTTTTACTTTGGTGTCGGCGTTTATGTCTCTATCTGTTGTTCTTCCTAGGTGTTATATTTGTCTACCTGTTCGATGGTTTTCCCCTCTTTTGTTATGTGCACTCTTATATTATCCTTACTGATCAGTGATCATCATCATTTTTGTTTTTTTTTGTGTTGATATTCAGCCCTAATCTTTTACTCTTTTCTTCTACTGCTTCTAATAATGCTTGCAGACCTACATCGTTGGCGTATCGAAGCTCGTTGAGCAATACGCCATTATTTCTTATCCCTTCTTGTCTATTTTCGGTTGCGTTTCTTATTATTTCCTCTGAATATAGATTGAAGAGCAACGAAAAGAGTATACAGCCTTGCCTATTTTCATTTCTTCTGTATTTTTATTTTTCACTACTTGTATGTCTCTACCATCTATGTAGTCCTACTCGCTCTAGAATGTTCATAAGATGTACGTGTTACACACTATCCAACGCCTATATAGCACATATAGAGATCTTCCCTCATATCCAAGCATTTTTCTCTAAGAACTGTCAAACTGATGAGGATCTTCCTTGTGTCCACGAAAACTAAACTGTGTTTGATTAATAATACTTTCAATTTTGCGCTTGATGCGTTCGTAAATTACACGTAAGAAAATGAGTACGTGGCTCATGAAACAGATCATTCGAAACTAGTTACATTTTTTGGCATTCGAAATTTTGGGAATTTTTTCGAATGCCGACTTTAGCCATTTGTTTGATATTTCTCCACTGCGGTAAGATTAAAAAGTCTTGTCACAAGTAATATGCCTTCATACTCAAGAAGCTTCAAATGTTCTGACTCTCCTTGTGCACATGATTCGATGACTTTTTCTACTTCTCTTGGGAAAATATCTGGTCTTTCTAAATACCTTTGTAATTCGTATTCTTGAGGCCGGTTGTCAAAGAAGAAATTTCCTATGTAGTTTTGCCATGCTGACTTCTTCTCTTTTAGTGACAGTAACTATCAAAAAAATTTCAAGTTTACCTTGCCTCTATCTATCTCTATCTCTTGGAATAGTCTTCTTTGTAAAAGTTGTTTTTCAGTGTTAAATATTTCTAGGTTTTTATTTACCAATACACAATACAACTTTCCTATACTAGCTTAGAGGTGTAAACCAGCCGAGTTTTCTAGTCGGACCGTTTGGATCTCTCGGGCCTATCGACCGTCCCACTGTGGTCGGAAACCAGTAGAAAGCGGCCAAAACTCTAAAAAATGAATCTACGCAGAATGAAATTTAAATGTGTTTATATCTACAACTAAACAATCAAAAATTAGTTTTCGTAATTAATTTATGCATATTACAATACATTGTGTTATAAATAATACTTGAAAGAAGGTGCTTTTACAGCATACATACTAAGCCAAATTTTAACCATTGCTTTGAAGGTCTGTATCTCGCTAAATTAAAAAAGCGTCAGGATTGTCTATTGTACTTTCGAAATAGTCTTTCAAGCACAATGCAATATCATAGTTACTGCAGTTTTTTAGTAAGATTTCAGTGAAAAATTCAATGTTTATAGTTAGGTGAACAATGTTCGAGTTTTCTTTATTCATCATGAAATTTGAAGATGTTATCCCCTGTGATCCCATGTGAATTTATGTTGTAATATGAGAAAAAATTTATATTTTTTAAGGAAGTAAAAATCAGCTGCGGAAATTTGCGGGTCTTTTAGTAATCGATAAAAAGAACAAGCAGAAATACATTTAAAATTATCTATTGTTCAAATATTCTGTATATATTCAATTTATTATGCTTTTCGAGTCTTAAACTTGTAGTTAATGTGGAGGGCATTCGTTTCTTTTTTTTTTTCAAAAACATAGTAAAAGTATAAACAACAATAGTTATTTGTAAGTACTAAATAAGGCCCGGGCGGACCGCCCCCGCCCCCCCACCCCATAGGTACGTCACTGACCAAATGTTTAAAAATAGACTTTGTTAGTCAAAATTGAAGCCCGATACTTTGGTATCGGTGAGCTAATTTTAGAATAAAACATCTGGGAATGCAAAGCATAACCACAACGAATTCCGTTTTGTTACTTTTTTCAAATTTTGACGTCTATTTTGACCATGTTCCCGAGGTGATATCAAAGAGATAAAAGTATACGTTTCTCTTATTTTTTGATGTAAAATACGATTCTAAAGTAAAAAAAAATTTGAAAAGTTTTCAAATATCAGCGACCAAAAAAAAACGAAGACAGCACATTGTTTTTAGTTTTTAATGTAGAATCTAAATCTGAAGTAAAAATTTCAAAATTTAAAAATATGCGGACGGACACACAGACAGACTGACAGACTTCGCAAATTCAGTAAGGACTCCTTTGAAGTTTGTTGAAAACGACTAAGTTACAAATTTACTCGAAAATCAGATTGTCATGTTTGAACTCTACCCGCAAACAAAACGAACACGATTCTTTTTAACAAATTTGAAACTAAATCACTTTTTTATTGAAAAACAATTGAAAATGGTGTCAGTATGAATATTATATTTGATACTTTGTGCAGTGTAATAGTTCAGAAAAAACGACATAATATTCGTCTTAAAAATATACAACAAACAGCCGGAAGACAAATAAATAAGGAAAGAAATTCGATCTCAATTATCTCGAAAAGTATTCAAGATATCGAAATACCGATTATGTATCTGTAATTAGGAGAAAATTCTAAGTTGATTTCTTATATAACATGTCCTGTAAAGTTACGGCACATGCCAACAGACCAACAGACAGACTATGCCGAAAAATTGCCATTTTTGATCTTGATTATCTCGGAAACTATTCGAGATATCGAAATATCGATTATGTATCTGTAATCAAGAGAAGATTCTAAGTTGATTTCATATATAACATGTCCTGTAAAATTACGGCAACATGACAACAGACCAACAGAGGCAGACTATGCCAAAAAATCGCCACCTTCGAACTCGATTATCTCAAAAACTATTCGAGATATCGAAATACCGCTTATGTATCGGTAATTAGGAGAAAATTCTAAGTTGATTTCTTATATAACATGTCTTGTAAAGTTACGGTAACATGGCAACAGACCAACAGACAAACGGTATATACGAATTAAGATACGAATTTTTTTAAATTTCGTGGATAAAACAAATAAATAAATAAAATAATTTCTATTTTCTACATCACTTTGGATAGCAGATACGACAATAACACCTCATATACAAAATATTTAAGCAATTCTGAGAGTTATTTAGTTTTGACCGGTTTTTCGTCATTTCTGACCAGTGTGCATCCGGACCTGTCGGGCCATACGGACCTGTCGGGCCTTTTGGACTTTTCGGCCCTTTGGGTTTCTTTGTCTTTCGAGCCGTTCGAATCTTTTGGGCCTGTTGGGCCGTTTGGGCATCTCAAGATATCGGGCCTTTTGCGACTTCTCGGTCCTTCGGAACTCTCTGTCGAACCGTTCAGTCCTCTCTGGCCTGTCGAGCTATACGGGTCTGTCGGACCTTTCAGGCCTCTCGGGCTATACGGGTGAGTGGGGTCTTTTGGACTTTTCGGTCCTTCGGGCTTCTCGGGTCTCTCAAACCATTCAGGTCTCTCATGTCTGTTGAACCGTTTGGGCCTTTCGGGCCTCTCTGTCTAGCCGTTCTGATCTTTCCGGCTATTCCACCCGTTTAGACCTCTCGGACTTGTTGGACCAATCGTATCTCTTGGCCTGTCAGACCTCTCGGGTCTGTCGAGCCATACGGGTTTGTCAGGTCGTTTCAGCCAATACGAGTCTGTCGGTACTATTGAACTTTTCGGCCCTTTGGGTCTCCGGAGCCATTCGAACCTTTTGGACCTGTTGAACCGTTCGGGCCTCTCAGGCCGTCCGGCTTGTCGAACTGTCGGGCCTTTTAGACTTTAAACTGATCCATTTATTGGTGGTATTGTCATTACATTGCTGTTCTTGATTGCTTACATTATGTAATGCGGGATTCACGGTCTTTGTTTAAATTAGCCGCTTTCCACTTTACACAGTTTTCATTGATAGTGATTGGTGTTTCATTTGAAGCTCCAAATGTAGACTAAAATGATAGCACATCATTACTACTTTGTAGATTGTTTCAAGGCGATATTGGTTTACAAAGAAATTTTTATGAAATTGAACACCATGTGAGTTGAACATGGTTTATACAGGAGGCGAAAGACTTCTCGCAACTCGGGATTTCCCAGATAAGTAACGCAAGAGCGAGGATACCGGCAATCCTACCGGGTCCCAAAAAGACAAGAACATGGCTACGACGGCAGTGGAGGCTCACTACCAAAAGATAGCAGTTTTCACAGTGATAAACCTCGATCCCAGCAAGAGGATGACTAAGGCAGCCATGGCAGCTTTAAGGAAAGAGTCGCGTAAGCGGAACTCGTTGGGAGAATGAATATGTTAATGGAAGAAAATATCAATTTACATGAGCAGCTGGAAGTTCATCAAACTCAGCCTAAAACAAGCTCGTATACATCCGTAGCATCAATACCTAGAACAAGAAAAATAAACCAAAGACACCATAGCAACCACGAACCAGAAAAACCGAAACACGCTGGCGATTCTGGAAAATAGGTCCATGACACGTTTGCCAAATGTTTCAATTCACGAGCATAAAAAGTGAAAATCAATGCTCTTAAGACTTTTAACAAAGCGTTCATAATCGAGACTGCCACACAGGACGGCCTCAAGAAATCTTGGAGAATAATAAGTAGTCGAACTCCCTAAAAAGCGTCCACTGTTAGTAATACTGTATGATGTGCCCAGTAACATGTCCGAAGAGGATCTGCTTGGTACGGTATACAGTGTGTTCAGCGAGGAATGGGACACTGTGATATCTCAGGAACGAATGCAGATTTTAAAATTCTAAAAACTTTGTTATAAATGTAAGGTAAAGGCGCATATTTTGCGATAAAAAGTTTTTAAATTAATTGCGTCACCACTAGGTGGCGTTACCTAATTTAATTTTCTTAAATGGAATACCCTACCTTTTATTCGATTTTTGGAATTTGCAACATATTTGTGATAATTTCCCTTATAACTGCTACCAATCTATCTGGTTTACTTTTCGGGAAATTAATAATTTTTATAGATTTAACACAAAAATGGCACAAGCGATTCTGATACGCACTGTTAATTCTTCTACATTTCTGGAAGGTGTAACAAATTTATAACAAATTTTTCAGAATTTTACAATTCCCGAGATATCACGCTGTCCCATTCCTCGCTGAACGCACTGTATAAGCAGAACTTCGACATCACCAAACAGGAGTTCAATAGTCAGTTCAAGCCCAGGTTCAGAACTGGTTCAAAAAAAAATCACTATACAAACTCAAAGCCGGTTATATATCTGCTTCAGGTCCATAAAAATCAAAGACTACGAAGTGGTTTCTAGGTGTGCCAAGTGTCAAGATTTGGGGCATGTGTGAAAACATTACGCGCAGCTGAAGTTACCTGTGGACATTGCGGCAAACAAGGACACACCAGAGATAAATGCGCCAAAGAGAGACAGGCCCCAGTCTTTAAAGCAATGTGCCTCAAACATAAAAGATTGCCCTATACTCACAAACTGCTATTGAAACGACTTATGTTGAGGACCGATCATGGATTATAAGTTCCTAATTGAATCCTCAATCAATATTAACCAGGTCGTCAGTACCGCAAACAAACCTAGTAAAGAAAGAGACAGGAAAAGAGCAACAGAGTACCGCAAAGAAATCGCGCAAGATGCACAGTCAACGGGTAAAGAAAGTAGTTCTTAGCAGAGGATTAAGAAGGGGTAAATCCCCCGCCGGAACCTGCCGTTACCACCAGGTGAAAGCAAAAGGGAGATGCGAGAAGATCCGGCACCCAGTGGATTCAGCTCCGCTATACCAAGATATAGAATTACAAATTAAACTATGTCGATTAGAGGAACCGGCAACGCTAACTCGAGCCTTGCGTCACCTAGTACGGTCACTCTATCCAAACGGGAACTCCATTGCCTTCCCAGTGCGGGATGCGGTAGATAGAATTCAACTCAAATGCTCAAATCTTCCCACGGATGCAACACAACCGCGATCTCTCGTTCAACGAGGTTTTAAAAGGCGACAAGAACCGCTTAACTTAGATGACATCTACAGGCAGTTCATCATGACTCACAGTCGCACTGCCTTTGACCACACACAAAAATGGCCAATGTATATGATCCATACTTGACATCCTTGAAGGATCAAAAATTCGAGTTGGCCAAATAAACAGGATGAGGAGTGCTACCGTAATGCATGAAATACGAAAGGTCGCAGAAGAACTAAGCTTGAATATGGTACGTATCCAAGAACCATACATCCGGCAGAACAAGATGCTAGGAATGCCTGTAATAGCTCAAGTTTAGTCCCACTCATGACGCTGACGCCGTCATAACACTGACTTAAAATGTGACCAGTACTTAGCTTATTATTTTCCAATATGCTTAACATTAGATCAGCAAAATAGTCAGCGTTAAGACTCGCAGCATTTTCTCTTGCTAAAATAGATTCCCGTGGTTTTCCATCCTGTACGTAACGCACATCAATAGCAACACTCTCCCTACAGTTCCTATCCTTTGTGCCATCAACAATAATCGTGTACCCAGGAACATCAGCGTTAATTACATATCCTGCAATACTGTTTTGAACCATTTTGGCCATGACATCAATTATTTTGTTTTGTATTTCGGGAGATAAGTAGGTGGCGTTCTTTAGAATAATTTTCGCACAATCTGCTAATTTGGGATCTTTATTTAGTGTATATTTAAATAGAGACTGGAAAATGCCCTTCTCTAAGCCCACTTCTAAATCATAGTCTTCTCGAAACGGTAATTCGTTAACAGATAGAAACTTGATTATATTAAAAATTGATCTTATACAGTGTGTCCACATTTCGATGCTCACTATTGGGATCTCGGAAATTGTAAGAGATACGAAGTTGGTTAAATTGGAAAAGATTTGGCATTTTTGGAGATCAGTTTACTTATGCTTTTGTTTTTTCAAAAAAGTTCACGGCTTACTATATATTTGTTAAAAACGAAATTATCTTATTTTTTTTAAATAAAAAGTATTTCTTACTTAGTGTGCCATGTCTTTAAACATATGAAAATCATTGATTCTTATCAGATAAATTACATTTGTTATGTAACAATTGCTAAAACAAAACAAAAGAGGCTTTTAAGATACTTTACTGAGCATTCACAGATAGCATCAAATAAGCAGCTAATGCCCCATAAAAACGTATTTATTACGTTTTAGCAATTTTTGAATAACAAATGACTTTCTTTGATAAAACTTCACTTTGTGTGTTGTATGTCCGGGCAATGAAAAATGATTTTCACTTCATAACTCGGGAAAACAAAAGAATAGCTATGTCAAACCATGTATCACTGAAAAGCATTTAAGGCGTGCAGTTCAGTAATACGGAAATCAAATAGGCGTTCCATTAAAAAAAATTTGGATATACGTTTTACCGCCGAAGTAAAAAAAAGACAATTGAGAAAATAATGTTTTGTGTTTCGCAGTAAATTCTCTAAAACACCCTCTTTGCTGTTCTTTTCTATCTTTGCTCGTTCCTGAGATATTTCACTTTAAAAAGAATAAAATAATTTCGTTTTTAGCAAATATATAGTAAGCCGTGAACTTTTTTAAAAAAACAAAAGCATAAGTAAACTGATCTCCAAAATAGCCAAATCTTTTCTAATTTAACCCACTTTGTATCTCTAACAGTTTTCGAGATCCTAATAGTGAGCATCGAAATGTGGACACACTGCATAGTATCGATGTCTTTACAAGACATCATGATTAACCAGTGTTGAGATTTCTGTAGATTTTCATGCCCTTTGCATGATTTCTCTCCATTCTGACATACAAATCTTATGAGACTGTGGTCCTTGATGTTTGTAGAAACCCTTTCCTTTTTCTAACGCCACTTTCCAGTTTGAAAATATACTAAAAAAGAAAGCGGTTTCCTTGAATTCATTACTTCAAAAAAACGCGGCATGAAAAGCAGAGTACAGCATCTTTCCCTTGTGAATATTCAAGCCATTCAAATAATTTAAACCACTGACTTCCAAAAGTACCTCCCATTTGTTTTAGGATAAGAAGGAACTATTATTTGATTTATTTCATCATTCGATAATTTTAAACATTCGATTCTTGTGTTCACTCTTTGCGATGAACTACTCTATCGGCTAAATCGACTTTCGATGAATTTGCAGTTCTCACTCTGTTTTTGTTATCAACACTGTTTTTATTAATCTTTTCTAGCCACGCATCCATCTACATCTAAATTCGATAATTATTTACACAGCTGCAAATATGTTTCATATTTAATTGTTGTATACATCAGGTATTAAGCAAAAACAGAGCACGGGCAGATTTAATCATAAACCTTTTTTAAGTGTTGAAGGCATTTTAACATCTGTCATCGGTGCACAATTTTTATAATTTTTAACGGTATGTTTCACATAATAAGCTTGTTAGCATTAGGTTTTATTAAACGTGTCACATCTTAGAAAAAATAAATTTTTTAGATATTCTAGGGTGGGTAACCTGTGACAATCACAGCGAGTTGTAAAGTAGAACTTCAGAGTCAATCGTGAAATAACAAATTGTCTAGTGTTTTAGATATTTCTTTTTAAATACAGTATACATCATCTTTTTATGTTAACCTGGATAAAGCGCTGTCAATTCTTAATTCTAAAAAATCCAACGTTATTATAACATGTGACTTTACATAGACTTTAGTTCTTGTAGAAATAACCATGAAATAAGTATAAGAGATCTCTGTTTATCTTATAATATGCATTGCACTATCAGCTCTTCCACCAGGCTGAATAGATGTATCGATAATATACTAACAAACATCAGTAAGAAGCAGTATAGCAGCAGAAAGTAGAAATTAATTTATCTGATCACCAGTGCGGTCAAATAATTGACATAGATTTTAATGTAAATAAACAAATTAACAGTAATGTAGTAGTTTATAGACCTCTCACTAAGAAGGGTTTACATAATTATTTTAGTTACATCTCTGCTGTGAACTGGTCCTTCATTTATGATTACAATATGGAGGTTGAAGAAAAAACATCGAAATTTTTTAATATTATTGCCCAGGCAATAGAAGTATCATTTCCAGTCAAAGAAATTAACAGTGTTCACAATAATATTCACTGGTTTAACGGAAACCTCAAAAAAATGCGTAACAACCTTAATTTATTATGTGAAATTAGTAGAACATATGGAGCAAACATTCAACTAAGAAATTCTATATGCTTTTATCGTAAAAAATATAAATCTGAAATAGTTCAGGCTAAACGAGAAGCTTATGATTCTTATATTCTGAGTTCATCTAATCAAAACAAAGCTAAGTGGAACATTATCAACAATAAGACTTCAAAACCTTTATCTAATGATGATCTCTCCAAGGCATTTGATCTCGTTCCTCATGACATTTTATGTGATAGATTCCAACATTACAATTTTAGTCCTGATGCTATCAACCTAATTAAATCATTTCTATTTAATAGAAGTCAAGTTGTCAAGTCAGGGAATTATACTTTAGTTCAGTCAACGAAGGGGTTATGGAGAACATGGAAAGGGGGAGAATTTTTCTCTTGAGGAATGCGTTGAGGGTAGTTAGGGGGCAAAGATACTAAAAATCCCCGCTTCTAGCCCTGCCGCTTTAGGGGGGGGGGTGGAAAGGTCCCTGCTTTGGGTTTCGTGCTTATAACTCGGAAACGGTGCGTTGTACGGTAAAACGTATTTCCAACAAAATGAAAGATAATTCAATTTCCTACAAGACTGTCTATATCCATTTTCTTTCTATGTGTTATAGTTTCCGAGATATTCGCCAGCGAAAATCGATAATTCTCGAAAAACTTTTCTTGCCTCATATTTTTCGTCGAAGTTGTCCTTCTAACTCCTCAGCCTTACGTTTTCGAAAAAGTCGTCAGACAGGAAGTTGTAAAGCATTACATTTTCATTAGAAATATGTATATTTACTAATTTATCTTCGACAGGTCAGAAGTTACAGCAATTTGAAATTTTCGGATAAATTTTGTGATTTCTCAAGAAAGCTATACTTTCGTTATTATTTATGTGTTAAGAAGCTGAAATTTAAGAAAAATCTTACCTAGCCCTGGCGAATTCCAGTTTCTTAATACATAAATAACAATAATAACGAAAGTACAGTTTTCTTGAGAAATTACGAAATTTATCCGAAAATCTCAAATTTCTGTAACTTCTGACCTGTCAAAGATAAATTAGTAAATATACATATTTCTAATGAAGATGTAACGCTGGCGAATATCTCGGAAACTATAACACATAGAAAGAAAATGGATATAGACAGTCTTGTAGGAAATTGAATTATCTTTTATTTTGTTGGAAATACGTTTTACCGTACAACGCATCGTTTCCGAGTTATGAGCAAAAAACCGACAAAAGGGACCTTTCCACCCACCCCCCCCTAAAGCGGCAGGGCTATTGGCGGGGACTTTTAGTATCTTTGCCTCCTAACTACCCGCAACATATTTTTCAAGAGAAGAATTCCTCTACAACCCCCTTTTGGGCATTCGTTGACTTTTCTTGAGAAATCACGAAATTTATCCAAGAACTTCAAATTACTGTAACTTTTGACCTGTAGAAGATAAATTAGTAACTATTACATATTCTTAAAGGGGACTGGATGCTCTACATCTTTCTCTCTGACGACTTTTCTGTAAAACATAAGGCTGAGGAGTTAGAAGGACAAGTTTGACAGTATTTTTTCGGTTTATTTTTAGCTTTGTAGGTCATTAAATAAAATTTTTCAAATTATTAAAAACATTTATTTATGGACGTTTCGATAAATATATTTATCAACATATTGGTTAGATTGGATTTTTCTTAGTTTTACATTTTGTAATATAAATTAATATGTTTCTTTATTATACTATAAGTGTATGTTATTGTACTTACGTCCTTAATATTAATTGTACACATTTATTACATTTTAAAATTACATTTATTATTAACTTTTTGAAGAAACATGCACTAACATTTTAAAATAAATTTTTGTATTCTTGTGTAGATTGATATGTGGTTGTATCTTTTTATATTTTTATTTTTAAAGGAAAACAATTTTATATATAGGGTGGTCTGGATGTTATGTTATTTAATAATTTGTGTATGGTTTTCTGTTATAGTATTTTTTTTATTAAATATTTCTATGGTTAATGACGTTTATAATGGTGTTTACCTTTGTTTTATCAGATTGTTGTAACAGTTTGGGAATTGTGCTGTATCCGTAATTGAATTTATTGTGTTTTTTTCTTTTTTTATGTGTATCATTTCAAGGAATAGTCGTTTCTGTGTATTTTCTTCTTTTTCTAAAATTTCTACATTGTTGAAGTTTGAAGTTGTGTAAATTATCAATTGCATGCTCTGCTAGGACGGTGTCTTTTTTGTGTATTTTGATTGAATTCTGGTGTTGTTTTATTCTATTTCCTATATATTGTTTTGTTTGCCAATGTAAGTCGCGTTACAATTAGTACAGTTAACTTTATACAGTTTGTCTTAGGCTACTAGTAACATAGCCACCATTGTTGTAATGTATCCAAGGTTATGAGACAATCGTTAACAATGAAATCACTAAAAATAAACAAAATACAGCTTGTCTGGGGCTTCTACGTACTTACATAGTCTAGGTAACGGAAACTTGCTGTTTAATATTATTGTTTTAATAACAATTACAAAACTAGTAGGTACCCTTCACTAAATTAAAAAAGAATGTCATGAGGATATGTCAATCTGAGAATTTTGACAGTTTGATTTTGTTACTTGTGTTATCGTTGTAATTAATTTTTTTAATTGAGTTTCTCAGGAAAATTGATGTTTATTGGATTCCAGAAAAAGTACAAGTTGTTAAATAGCATTATTTGGGAAATTCTTATCGGGACATAACCAATTTACTCGTTAATGCGTTTGAAGACCGACCTCCACCGTCGGTTACAATCATTAGCAAGATAATTTCGAATTTTAAAAGGTTTGGGTGCTTTTTACCAAAATTTCATAAAAATAGAACTGTTCGTGACAAAACGGAGGAGGAAGAAAATCAGCAAGTAGCTGTATGTGTCGCAATTAGGCAATTTGGTGAAGTTTTAGACATTAGCAAAAATACTTTTTGTAAAATTTTGAAAGAAAACTCAATATTATTTCCTGAAGATCAAATGAGAAAAATGGATTTTTGCAAACGGTTATGGAGATGGCTTCGCTCATGAAACTGCAGAAGTACAGGAATTTTTAAATAATAGTTTTTCTAACTGCTTAACAAGTCATAGAGGAAGGATCAGCTGGCCGACAAGGTCGTCTGATTTATCTGTAAATAACTTTTTTTATGAAGCATATTAAAAATGTTATTTATCGCCACGAAGAAACGAGGGCGCATACGTTGGAAGAGCTTAGAGAAAAAATTATCCAAGCTATTAATTCTGTCACTCCCCTAATATTAAAAAATGTTAGACAAGGATTTTACGATTGTCTGGACTATTGTTTGGCTCAGAAAGGCGTCTTATTTGAACGTTTATTGTAAATGTAAAATTAAATTGTAGAATCTTCATATTTTTGGGGGAGTTAAATAATTTAGAATTACTGAAAGGTTTGTTTTATTGTAATTACCTATTTTTTGTATTTTGTAGTTATTACATGATCTCAGATTATTAAAATGCTTTTAATATGAGTTTCTTTAATTCTTAGTTGGTTTCTATGGTTTTTTTACAGTACAAGCTTTGTTAACTATTGTTTCATAACCTTGGATACGCATACAACAACAGCGGCTATGTTCCTAGTAGCCTAAGACAAACTGTATACTATATCAGATATGTGGTTTTGTTTTTGTTTTGTTTTTAAGTTTGTATATAATGATTTAAGTGTATTATGGTTTTTATATGCTAATTTAATGTTTGTATGTTTTTGTATTACTTTTTGTATTTTTTTATTAATACTTTTATTGATATATGGGAAAGATACATAAGTGACTTCTGTTTTTTGTTTTTTTTTGAATTGTTTTTTTATTGTATATGTAATGTATTCATTTCTTAATGTATTTGTTTATGAATCTGATTGGGTAGTTGTTTTTTAATAATGCATTTTTGACTTTTTTAATATTTTGTTTCCTAAATTGTGGGTGAGATAAAGATACTGCTCTATCGATAAGGTTATTAATTATGCTGATTTTATAATTTGTTGGAGTATTTGATAGCAAATTTATGTGTCTTTCAGACCACATATCTTTTGTGTACCAATTTGTAATAATTTTGTTTTCTCTTTTATGTAAAGTGAGATCAAGAAAGTTAATCATATTATTAGTTTCTTTCTCTATTGTGAATTGTAGTCTATGGTGTGCTGTATTAAACTTTTTTAAGATATTTTGACTATAGTTTAATGCGTCAACCCAAACTGTTCTTTTAATGGACGGTTTGAAACCCGTTGAAGATTGTCGTAGTTCATTTATAAAATTTCAAATCCTAACTCTACCTTGTGCCTACATATAATATAATGTACTTATGTATATAAAACAACATAAAATTAATGAATTACAGCTGAACGCGGATCTACACAATTATGACACTAGGCATAATACTCACTTCCGTATTCCGCATCATAGGATAAACAGATCTAGAATGGAAGTCAACTATATAGGTATAAAATTATACAACCATTTACCTGACAGCGTAAAAGACTTAAATATTAATAGATTCAAAAATACTTAACGAGAATATTTAATCAATCACCCTTTAAAGTCTTATGATGAATTTCTTCGGGTAAATTGGTCTGTAGAAAAAAAGAATTACACCAGATTGTAACTAATAGGCTACTTTAAGTGTGACGACTATAAGCATTTTCTTGTACTGACATGAAATAAATGAGTATGAGTATGAAAACGTATATTAAGATTGTTGTTGAATTTAAAGTACAATAATAAGTATGTGCCACAATTTGTTTAAAATTATAAAATTTTAACAGGTTGTGGTGTTTATCTATATCAAATTTTATACTTCATTTATAACAATCGAAGAAAAAATATTGACGTTAATTCCAATATTCACAATTATGATACCAGAATTATAGCTGACTTCCATATAACAAAACCTACACATGTTTATTAAAAAAAGCCCCCATATTATTGGGGTAGCTGCTTGCCCTCCAAGTATTAAAAATATTTCTTACTACAACAAGTTTAAAAACCAGTTAAAACAATGTTTAATTGAAAGCTGTGTTTACAACCTTAGGAGTTTGTATCTTACTGCAATACTAACTGTACATAACTAATTCAACTGATAAGGATAACATTTACTTACTTTCCATAATTATTGATTTATATGTAAATTGTGTTCCAATAAGTAAAACGTATATCCAGTTTTTTCTATATTTAATGTAAGTCAATATTTCATGTAAATTTTATGATAATAAATTATTATTAGTATTATCTTTTATAATATTTACTTTTTCCATGTAAAAGAGAAATAAAATGTTTTATAATATCAAATATGTTACATTTTTATTTTATTTTATCTGGCAATGGTACAATCAACTCATAAAGTAATGTCGCAAAATGTTTTATATTTTAGCGTTTAATTTCTCATTTAATGGAAAATTCTGAATTTTATAAATAGTAATCGATTAATCAAGATCAGTTTATCAAGTTAGTACTTACGTATGAAAAAATTGCCATGAATTCAGACATCAAATACCAAAATGTAAATCATTTTGCGACATTAGTTTATTAGTTATTAGATAAGGGATGACATACCTTTTTATCGCGGACCACTGTCGCCCACCTTTCATGGACTATTATGATTTATGAACCTTGAAAAATAGATTTCTTAGAGCTCCATCTACACCAATGTCGCTGAACTATTACTTTTACAGATGTTGAACTATTGAGTATACATGTTGTTTTGATTACGGCGGACAGTTACATTTTCTTGTTATGTGTCTTTCGTTTCCCAAATTTTCAACATATTTCCGCCCTGCTTATTTCAGTCATTCAGTAATATAATGACAATATTTCAAATGGCATGTTTGCTAATTACTTAAGTAATTATTTTTTTTCCCACGTTCGTTAAAAACAGTGCAACATATTTCATTATTTTTTGTTTATAAAGGATGCGTTTGTTTTATCGCGCTAGATGCGTGAAAAAAAGTGCCATATCGGTTCATTTTTTCACGCATTTGAGTGGAAAAAAGTATCGTAACGTGTCATTCTTTAACGCAAAATATTTAAACACAAAACATAGAAGGTTGTCGTCGCTATGATACACACTAATTGTACATTTAATATCAATGTTTTCAAATAATACGCTGTTTTTGAAGTAGGTAGTTTTTGATTTTTATTACGAACGTGAAAAAAGTTTTGTATGCAATTCGTGAGTAAAATTACTTTTTTTCACTCGGCGGATTTGCGCACTCGCCTTCGGCTCATGCGGCAAACTTTTCTTTTCGTGAAAACAAGATACACTTTATTCACTTGTTGCATAAATAACTATTATATACA
>VTPC01091007.1:118445-148720 GCA_011009095.1 Ignelater luminosus | reverse complement strand
GGCGGTGCTAGCCAAACCGCTCCACTGCATGTAATATTAACGATTAACGTGAGTAGTGAGGCTACCTAGTAGCGAAGTTGAATACAGCGTGACCAACCTCAAAAAAGCTCTGAGTAGGCGTGTACGGTGGAGATACATGTTAACAAAGTACACTCACATCCAAAAACCTTTCGATGGGAAATTTAAATGAAACTAAACATCACCAAGAACATGTAATGGATTTAAAACAGCTTTTTGTCAGTTAGTGTACCACTTAAACCTAAAGTAAGAAAGAAGAAGATAAATCAACTAAAGTCAACCCTGTCTGCCCAACAACAGTTAGCAGTTACGGTGAGAATGGTATTTAGTAACTTTACTGTAAAAGAATATGTACTGAAAATATTACTAATGAAAGGACGAACAACAGATGAGGAAATCTATAAAGAGTCGGTAAATATGCCTCTGCACAAGCTGTCGGAGATAAGTACTGATGAGGCACCAGCAATGGTTGGTAATATCAATAGATTTATTGCCCTTTGTAAAAAAAACAAATTATTTCCAAACTTTATGCCGTATTACTGTATTATCCATCAGGAAGCTTTGTATGGTAGGACACGTCATGAGAGTAGTTACAAAAATAAAAACTTTATTCGAGCAGTCTCTTTGCAACATTGCCTTTTCAAGGCCTTACTAGACAATTCTGAAGATTCTGATCTCATTCTGCATACTGAAGTACGTTGGCTCAGTAAACGCAAAGTTCCTACAAGATTTGTAAATTTAAATGAAGAAATAACAAATTATCTCAATACCAAAAATCAGAATTTTCTTGAACTAACTGACTCTCGCTGGCAGATGGATTTGGGTTTTATCACAGACATAATGGAAACATTCAATTATTTAAACTTGGAGCTGCAGGGAAAAGACAAACATACAGCTATAATGATTGGGTATGTAAACTTGTTTAAAGCTAAACTGGTTTTGTGGATATCACATCTGCAGATGATGTCCAACTATAAATTTACCTTGAAAAAATAAATGATGCCCGCCGCTCGACCGATATTCTAGAATGTGCTGTTAAATACAAAAAGGTTGGGGACCCCTGCCTTAAATGATCTATTTGTTCTAGTTTTCTACTATTTCGTCATTTTAATTTTTATAAAGGCAGAGGCGATTAGAGCAAAAGATCGTTTCAAATTTGAGCATTTAGGAGAAAAGTAACATGAACTGACCCGGACATCAAATCAGCAAACCAAATGTATGATATCATCTTTATCGGCATCCAACAACACAAACATTAGAATCAATAGATATCTACAGACATTGCAGCAAAGACTGGATGAACTGAGGTTCGAATCCGCTTCCAGGACACCCAACTACTTTGACGAGAGATTCAACATGTAATATACATACAAAGTCCACCTGAAGGACACAGCTATACCACCCAAGGGCTGCTAAGATTCAATACGATAACAAAGTCCGCTTGAATGGTGCACTGTCCATTTCAAGAATTCAAGTTTGCTGCAATCAAGCTTATTTACGAACCTTCAAAGTTCACATGGAATCCGATCCAAGATTAGGAAAATTGCAATTTACCAAACCGAAAACAATTCAACATGTAATTTGTCAAGAGGTTCCAAATCCAATTCAACGATTCCAACTACCACCATCGGGTCTAGTCAAGTTATCGTAACAAAGCAAAAATCAAGAAGAGATGAGTCTACTATCTCAAAGCTGTTCAAATTCTATCAATCCAGACCTGTTGATCCTACGAACAACTACAGATCAACCTGGCAACCACTACCCTCCAACAAAGGTCAAGTACATTGTGTTGGGCTTCACCTGTACTCCCTTCTTTTGTGTTGATGAAACTGATGAACTGATATAAAGAAGAAAGCACGTTAGCATCTTCTCCTCTTTAGAATTGAAAGAGAATGCATTGTTGATGGACCGTAATTATCTTCTTCCCATGATTAGGTAAACTGTCTTTTTACAAGATGTGATGTTGAATTCATATGGTGATCCTGCTGGTAGCTTCATGGAACATACCTCTATCGGTGATCTATGTACAAGATCGGTGCAGTGATATGGTTTAGTTTTAAGAACTACGTTGTCGATCGAGGTATGACTGTCAAGTCCATAAGTGTTGATTCTTTCTCAAAAGACTGTGATTGACTAATCTCCCAAGGGAATGGTTCCAAAATTCATATCAGAGTCAGGACAAACCTAACTTTATCTCCCTGATTTTTGTTTTTCCCTGTAGCGGTTAGTCTTAAACTTATAAAAGACTTACCTATTTTTAAAATGAAACTGAAGACGAATTAAAACATAAATACGTCAATATGTTAATCTAATGAACTATTGTCAAATGTATACTAACTCTGGCGTGTTTGACTCTTGCTCGGAAAGGTAGCAGACTTTTCTATTCCATTTGCTTACAGATTTTCCTGGGGATCAATAGACTCTAAATAATTTAATAAACAATGGTAAGATCTGGTACTGAGCTACCCAGTTATTTGATGCAAATTGAAACCAGTCCAAGGGGTATTTTAAGATTTAGTTCTGTTCATCTTGGTATCATTTAATGATATTCTGTTTCGTATTTTATTAATTTTATAATTACTAATGATATAATTGTAAAAAGCAAGTCGTTTTATAAGTTACATTATTTCAAGGCACTACGATAATTTTGCAAGAATATGAAATTGGACATTTTGCAATACTAGACGTGGTAAGTTAGTTTCTGATGCAAAAGTCTAAAACATTTAGAAAAATCTAATCATTTGTGGTTTATTTATCACCACAATCACTAAGCACCAAACATGAACTAGGTGAAAGATATAAGAATAGTCAAGTGGTATAAACGGTTATAAAAGCAAAGTTTGAGATTCTCTCTACTCAGTTTAGTTTTTCCCTCTTCTGAGTCCACGGCGTCTTTCTTTTGTTGCTTCTGAAAAGCTTTTAATGTCAACGATAACGCGTTGTCTTTTATCTAGCAATTTTCAAGCATTAAGTCAACTTATACCAATAAATTATGGACAATTAAACAAGTTTTTGGGTAAACTTTGGGATTACTAAACTAACACTGTTCTGTTTGGGTTACTTTGACCTTTTGTGCTGATTGAGTTGTGGAGGACGTTTCAGAACTGTACAAAACTGCAACCGGACTTTTGTGAACCACGTCAAGAGTTTGTATCAGTGTAATGTAATGTAATATTCTAAATGGCTCCACGTTCTAGCTTTGTACTAATTCACGCAGCGCTATGAAAAAGTCGGAACTAAAGTTATTATTGTTCATTTAAACATGACTCCAGGTTCTAATTAAGTTTATTTGTTTCAGGAACTAATAACAACACTGTACATCGGTTTCCTAGGCCTCATCTTTAGCAGTTACTTTGTGTATCTGGCTGAAAAAGATGCTGTAGGAGCTGACGGCAAGAATACAGGCGATTTTTCCAGTTATGCAGATGCTCTTTGGTGGGGCGTTATCACGGTAACCACGATAGGTTACGGTGACACGGTACCACGAACGTGGATGGGGAAAATCGTCGCCTCTTGTTTTAGCGTTTTTGCTATCTCGTTCTTTGCGCTTCCAGCTGTAAGTACACTTTTATATACTTATTTATGATAGATAAGCGAAACAAATCATTTTTAACTTGAGAAATTCAAGTTAATAAAAGCAAACCAAATTTAAAATTTTTTTAAGCTTTGAATGTTTGAGAAATGTGAAATTACGTAAATTATGAAAATTTCTATACCACTTAACGTGTAGACAAAAAAGTTTAGAAACTTACTTTATGCGTTGTTTTTTGTTTGTTGTTCACTAAAGTTCTGAAAAATGTACTAGGCTTTTATAGTATCCTAGTTCTTTGTTAGTTGAAGCGCACATGGTGCAACCTTGTGTAAATCATTTGATTAATTTATGAAGACTACATCTTCAGCTTGTGTGTGTTAAAAATGAGAATGCAGCGGCCAAGACTAAGAGATAGATGAAAAACTCAGATATGATAAATGTGCAAAAAGAAAGTATGGTTACATGGATAAATTATCTAAGAATCATACCCAACTAACATCTAAAATAATCTAAAATGGACCATTTGATTATATAAATTATATAAAATGCCAATTTTTATATTTTTTGGCTGAAAGTGAGACTAAAACAAAAATTAAAAACTCTCCTGAACAAAGATATCTCCAAACGGGACATTTTAAACGGTAATGTCATAAACAGTTGAATGATTGTTTTCTGATAACTGTAAATGGATTATGCTTTCTGAATATAAATCGTAATTATTTAATAGAACACCTTATGCAACCTACAGTTCGCTTAATGGATCCATTATTTTTATTTATAAGACATCTAAAGATTTCTTGTGATGAAGAACTAAATTTTGCAGCAGCACTAATGATTTATGAAGGCATCTTACAATAGTAAACCTCTTTATTATATAAGAAATACATTATAAGCCACATTTATAAGTTTTAACATGACATTATTTGACAATAAAGGTGAAAGAACGTCGTCATGTGGAACGCGAATGGGAAACCCGTAAACTTAGTCATAAGCTCATGGGAAATCAGAACAAGGAGCAAAAGGATGTAATGTGTAGTTACAGTGATTGTCGATGTGTCTCTCGGTGTCTTGTCAGTTTATATTTACTGAATAACGTTAAACCCCAAAGTTGAATTAACTACAAAACGGTTTTGGCCTAAGCGAAGCGGAAATTTATGTTATTTGTACTGACTTTGAATAGACACATTACAAAACTTATGAAAATCATCTGTAGTTATTTATGATATTTTATGTAGATAGTTTCACACGTCGTAAGTTTATAAACGCCACCAGGAATATGAGGAGACAATCTTTTGTGTTGTCATTCTATGAAGATTCAAAAGATTCAAGTGAAATATTAAAAATGAACGGCGCGGCGCATTTTCGTGTACGCAAGAGATCAGCTGGTGTAAGATTATTTTACTTATCTAGTTAGCTACTGAAATATTCTGATCTTCAGCAAGGGATATATTACACATAATTTATTGAGGGTGCACTTTCAACTCACAATCGATATAACGAAGTTCGTTCCTAAAGGATTGTTTCTTGCTAGTATAATAAGGGTATACGATATTACAAAAGTAAATGTTAAAACAAATTTAGTTAATATTTATTTTTAGATATCTAAAAAGCTTTTAGTTCTAATTTGCATATAAAAAATTTTCAATTTTTCGCACACTAACAGGAAAATGTCAGAAATTGCTTGCCACCAAATGACACTAAAATTACAGAGACCGCAAACAGTGTAGGCAGTACATTTCATCAGAAGTGTTAGCTTTTTCTTATTTACAAATTGTTGTAAGCAATGTTAAATACATACATAAATACACTTGTTTATATACGGGGTGTCCAAACGGTTTATAATCTAAAAATAACTTTGTTGTAAGAAAAATTATAGTGAACAATTTTGTGCCCTTTAACATTAGTCTTGGCTACACAGGAGTGTTTCATGAAGTTGAAAAATGATCTTATTAGATACTTTTGTTTTTATTAGGTATCTACCTTTGTTCTCCTCTATTTCGCATCCGACCATAAATGCACTGCAGCTATAGAAAACCTTGCAGCCTGCCAGCTCTAATTATTCCTTAATTCTACGACTCATCAAAGTTATTTTGCTAAACGTAGCACAGCTAGCAAAATC
Organism: Ignelater luminosus; assembly: GCA_011009095.1. Classification (NCBI taxonomy): domain Eukaryota; kingdom Metazoa; phylum Arthropoda; class Insecta; order Coleoptera; family Elateridae; genus Ignelater; species Ignelater luminosus. The sequence goes on along the minus strand of VTPC01091007.1, from coordinate 143,051 downwards.
CAGAAAAAGAGAGGTCCAATAAAGATCCCCTTAGGTAAAAATTTGCTTGTTAGAAACAATTATTGCTTTAATTGTAAATGACTTTATTTACAGTGCAAAGGAAAACGATTGACACTTTCTTTCTTTCAAAAATGCACGTAAATGCCTATTTTCCACGAATTTCTTTAAATCTAGATAGTATTACAGCTTTTCTGCACCTTTCTTTGCTTTACAATAGAAGTAGTCACAATTAAGTTTTTCTCTAATATCAGTCTTTCTCGTTTCTTACAGAATTACAATAATTTTTTGGTGGCTTTTTAAAACCTACACATTCACCGTATGGATTATTTTACAAATGCGCCATTATAATGATAATACCTTACCAGGATCAATTCGTTGTATTTGGTTTCCCACATGCAAAATTAAAATTCAGTGTCCTTAATACCCAACTAGCAATACAATATAGATATTTGTGTAAAGAGGGCCCAGAGTTATATTTTTGTGAATAATAACTTACTCCTGGCGTCTCCGCAAAATCACATTTGTTCACGTTAAACACAATATTCTTTTCAGGTCATTGGCAGAAGATATTTCTTATCGAAAAACGTGCAATAAGAATTTTAGCTAAATTATGTTATTCTTGCAAGCCTTGGTTTGTAAAGTTCAAGATATTGATCTTACATTTCACTTTTATATTTTATAATCTCATTTACATAAAAGAAGATGTAAGTAAGTTTTCTAAGAACAACGACAAACATAATTATACAACAAGGTATGGAACAAATCCCCAATTATCACAGCACAGATTAACTACAACAAACAGCTTCTAGAATTGTGATTGTACAATACACGACTTCGAAAAACATAATCAGCAGTGACACTTGCACATTGGGCTATAACAAGTCAATGATGATTTTTGCCAATAATTTCTCAACAGCTTTCAATTCCTAGTTTTCAAAACTTAGCCTCTGCAAATCATGTTATTTATTTCTCTAAGCTATTTTGGCTTGAGGATTCTTGCTTCGGCGATTGATATAATACAGGGTATCTCTAAGACCTTTTGACATGGCTTAACCACAGATCCCTGAAATCAAAATACAACGATTTAATTCAACTTACCTCTGTTCAAAATCCCTTTTTTATTAGTTAAGCCAATATTTATGCATAGAATCAATCTCTGCAATCAGTGAAGTGGCGGTCATACTGAACATTTGTTGTAAAGTAATTTATGTTTACTTGCCATTAATAAACTTTTTATACCATTACCTTTTCATTGGTTTTTTTCTCAGCATTGAAGCTTTTATCAAAAAAGCTCCGATCATCAGGTCAGACTCTATTTTTTGTCACCAATCCGCAACGATATCAAAAATTACAAAGTACAAAAAATGTTATAAAAGAATTTATCTTTTCGGGACAAAAATTGAAATTTCCCACCTTGGTGCCAGAAAACTACTGTCAGATCTGTGCCTTGACATACATTCATACACTTTAACCTGCGGATAAGGACAAAAATCATCTCAAAATATCATACTTACAAAGAATGTCATACCAAAAATCATCAATATTCATTTTTTTCCAAAGAACTTTAAAGTCGAATATCGATTTAACGAGACGATTTTGAATATATTTAGATGAGTTTGGTTAAGTCATTAAGTCATTTTATTTTGGTCCTATGAATTTATGGTTGAATCATAACCAAGCATGTGTATAAGTCTATATCGTGGTTCCTATAGTAAGTTATTCACTTCATTGCATACATTTTGAAAAGAGTTTTCGTTAATAATGTCGACAAATAGTACTTTTTGTATGTCTTGTACTGACTGACATAAGAAAAACCATGGGGTTTTGTAGACATATATATTTTAGAAATCATAGATCACTTTTTGTTTTTTTTTCTTATTCTATTTACAGAACTAATATTGATCTTTTTGCTGAAATAATGTTTCTACTTTTTCCTTCCAATAAATTTAGCACCCATGAGTTTGTTTTACATTTTCTTGCTTTATACAGTGTGTCCGAAAAGTATGGAATATCCTATATATCTCAGTAAATATGCATTTTATGGAAAAATGTTTCCTATAAAAGTTGTTTAGTGCTTAGTTTTACATTACAGAGCAATACCAAATAACTTTTTTAAAAAACAAAAGCGCAACGAATAATGCTTCAATTGTTTTTAACGGGAAGGTATCCCTTTATTGTACTCATTTGATAGAGAATGTTTTTCTCTTTTCAATGATGTAAAACTTTGATACACTTGCATAAGTAAATTTTGATCAAAACGCAAAAAATTGTTTGAATAACGCTTAAAAGTTTTTTATTCATCTGTTACCTTTCCAGACGCGGTCTTTTAAATTTTCAATATCATCTAGTCACATTATGGTCGGTGTGATACACTTTTGTTTGTTGCAGCAATTGAATGCGCCGTAGCAACGTCAATTAATAACCGAACTGAAGCGAGAAGTTATTTGTTTAATTAATTTAAGCATTTTGATTATCGTGAGGATAAAAAAGTTACAAAAATACGACTTCCTATGGATCATTTATCAGAAAAACATCGTATCGAAATTTTAATGATCCTGGGATATGGAGACAGAAGGAGAACACAGGAGGAAGTTTGCAATTTGTTTAATAATGTGCACTCCGAATACCATATTTCTCAGTCTACTGTAAGTAAAGTTTTGCATAAATTTCATGAGACGGGTTCTGTTAAAGATCGTCCAAAAACGGGCAGACCTAAAGCTCTAAATAATGAACAACGTGAGAATTTAATGTTGGCTGTCGTGGAAAATCCACATGTTTCTGTTCGACAAATTGCTCGTGAACATACTTTGAAGAAATCCACTGCACACGAAGTTCTAAGAAAAGAGAAGTAGCATCCGTATAAACCTTGTATAGTTCAAGAATTATTAGAAGATGATTTAGATCGAAGATTGCAGTTTTGCGAAGAACTAATACATAGGCTTTAGGAAAATGCAAATTTTCATACAAATATCCTCTTCACTGAAAAGGCAACGTTTTGTTTGAATGGTACCATTAACAAACAAAACACGCGCTACTGGTCTTCGCTAAATCCTGGCTGATATGTAGAAGGGCACACCCAATATCAGCAGAAAGTCAATGTCTGGGCAGGAGTTATTGGAACCCAAATTCTGGGACCTTTTTTTATAGAACATAATTTAACAGTGGATGCTTATCTAGATTTTTTAAGATTTGACTTAGTTCCTGCTTTAGCTGTTCTATTTCCTAATGAACTAGATCCAGTTGTACCCCATAACAGAATATGGTTGCAACAAGACGGGGCTCCTCCTCATTTCGGAATTAATGTCCGACAGTTTCTTGATAATACTTTCTCTTATCGATGGATAGGCAGAAGAGGTTCAGTAGAATGGCCAGCTCGCTCCCCGGATCTAAGTCCACTTGATTTTTTTCTGTGGAGATAAGATTTATGTCGATATGCCTGAAGATATTGAAACTCTAAAAGATCGTATTAGAACAGAGATTAGAGCTATCACACTAGAAACGATTCAAAATGCAGTAAACGAATTTGAAAGACGACTTTATCATTGCCAAGCTGTAGATGGTGCACACTTTGAACACCTTCTATGAACTGTAGAGTGTAGTTATACAAGATTTTCAATTCGTAGCAGATGAATATTGAAATAAACTTTCAAACAATTTTTTGCGTTTTAATCAAAATTTACTTATGCAAGCGTATCAAAGTTTTACATCATTGAAAAGAGAAAAACATTCTCTATCAAATGAGTACAATATAGGGATCCCTTCCCGTTAAAAACAATTGAAGCATTATTCGTTGCGTTTTTGTTTTTTTAAAAAATAGTTATTTGGTATTGCCCTTTAATTTAAAACTAAACACTAAACAACTTTTATAGGAAACATTTTTCCATAAAATGCATATTTACTGAGATATATAGGATATTCCATACTTTTCGGACACACTGTATATCAAATCAATAGACTTTTCTTCTTCTGGTTCTATTTCGTAATCGTCATTGTCCGGTAATCACAGACTTACTGTTTGTGCTTGTGCTGGTTCTACAACAATATTTCATCTCTACAACAAAAACAAACATGATGATAATTGAATAAAACCATTTACTGCATAAATTATAGGAGCATTTCCCAAATTGTATTTTTCTCGAACTTAAGGCCGATTCATACTTTCGGTCCGGTCGCGGTCAAAGAAGACTATTCACATTGTGCGATCATCAATCAGTCTAGTATCGGTCAAGTAACATTCTGTACATACAATGTATGGATTTGGCCGTAATGGCTTATATGTTGAACAAAGAAGAAGAGAAAAAGGAATCGCCCAAGAAGAAAAGGTATAAGAGCATTTTGGTGCATCCAATGCTTACCAATTGCAAAACAGAAGGAGAATTTTTCACTTTGTACAAAGACCTCGTGGATCATGAAACAAAATTTGTTCCGTACCTTCGGATGTCCAAGGATGTCCAAGTTCCCATGTCTGTTAATTGTTCATCCATTGCGACATCAAGTGCACGCAAAATATGAAAACTGCGCCTGATTTGCCGCCACCTGTTCACACTAGTGGTCTAAAGCCGAATGGTACGGTCTCGATTCGCTCAAAATATTCCTTTGAACAAATACCGCAGTCATTTGACTGGAGCGTGCCTGGATCATGACTCCTTATGTGAATAGCTCAATACAAAATGAATGTTGCAATATTTGACTTGACTGCGACCGTACCTTGATCGAACCGTGACCGAACCGAAAGTATGAATCGGCCTTTAACGTTACTACAAAATCTTTGCTATGGTGAATGATTAGAATTTTTCACGCTCGAACTACTTGCTATCAAAGAACTCTCGTTAAAAAGACATCTTGTACTTTTTGGCTTTGGAGCGGAGGGTGTTGTGTTAGGAGGTTGTGCCCCTAACGCAAGGTGAACCCAGACTTCAGCCAGGAATTAGAGGCTTGCAGTCGGGCACAAATCCAAAACACGAAGGGGCAACGTGATCTTCAGTAAAACTTTCTTATTGTTAGTATACCACATTTATTCTATAGTGTATGAGGTCATAACGACCTGGCAAGCGGTCTGATGAATCGACTGTAAAGTAATTTTTCATCAACAGTAAAGTCTTTAAAATCTTTAATGTTACTCTGATTATTATAAATTTATAATAATACCTAAGAGCAAAGCCATCTTCATTTCAACATAACCTCAACTATTAAACTAAAACAATTTATTTCCATTGTTTATTTTTAATATTTGTTTTTGTCTAAATTTACCAATGCTTTTCACAAACGAAGTATTACTGAGAAGATATTTTTTCTGTTCTAAAGCTTTCTTTACCTCATTTCTAACTCGTTTACCTATAGTGTTCTTTGTTAATCAAACGTAATTACCCTAATGATTACATTGTTACAAGAGCAATTTTTACGCTGGCAGCTTCTCTTATTATGTAGTTGAAATCGCGTAGATCTTCGATACTAGACTAATGCCAACTTCCACATTTCCTTTACGTCGATAATTATAATTTATAACCTTTTAATAATTAACTTACATAATTTATTTATTATTAGTTATTCGAGCGTTTGCATTGCTTTAAAAAAGAAGTGGAGAAAAAAGCATCTGTAATTTGTAAACCATTTAGTAAAAAAAACTGAATTGAGAATTTTTCTAGCGTGTTTAAAGAATTAATAAATACAGATATTATCAGAATGTTTACATTTTGAACAAAAAAAATACAAACAGTAACTACTTAAGGATGCAACAAAATATTTAAAATACAACCCATAAACAGAAGGCTTTTCTTTTTAACGGTAGGAACCTTATAACGCTAGGCTTCTTATCCTTATCTCGTACAATACACTCCAACCTATACACAAAAGGATTCACGGTGTGATTTATGTCAGAAACACGTAAAAATAGAATATGAAAAAGAAAAAAAAGAGACGATGATTGCGTTGTTATCAACAGATTAATGGGTTCTGTCATAGTGTGGGAGATTTATAACACAAAGTTCACTTTGTATCAATTGGTATAAACTTCTGAAGCTCCTGTTTGCCGCTGTCATCATTGGTGTGACTATTAAATTTATTCTAACATATTACCGACATTTACCCTTATAAATTACCTCCTTGTAAATGGAGAATTTTGATAATCCTACAAAATATATAGAAGTTTGTAAACAGAATATACGACATAATATTGGCAACGCTGTTGTTATTAGAAATTTTGTAATAAAACGGAAAATTTCAATCTAAAAGCTATCAGGTGTTGCTTTAGTAAATATTTCTGATTCCGCGCAAAACTGCTTTGGGTGACTAAGGAAATGCTTTAAATATTTGCTGGTTTTCAATTATATTTTAATTATAGTAATTTAAGCTTCCACACTGTAAACTCCACAAAATTTATAAACATGGTAACTTAAATTTTTTACTAATAGCAAATCGATGAAAAAAGGTTATACGTAGTTAGAGGTAATTAACAAAATCTTCTGATTGGAGTTTTTAATTACATCATTGAATTTACAGCAATTCTTTTCCATTCACTATTATAGAGCTTCTTTATTATATACGTCCAGGTATAATTTATCGTTTCTCTTTAGACCAACTGCAAAAAAAAACAAATTTCAATTCTTATATCAATAATAAGCAGCAGAGTGTGAGGCAAGAATTATTCATTATTCTCCTGCATACTACAACTCATATGCTGTCTTAAAAAAGCAATTCAGGGACGCTTAACTCTAACTAAACATCTGAAGGAACAAATTGATGTACCACAAAAAGGAGCTGCTGCGGGTCTCACTCAGCATCTAGATTTTAGCTTGAGTTGTCAAAACTTTTAACCTAAGATTTAGTTCAAATTCCAATTTAGAAAAGACAAGTGCAACTGCACTCAATATTTGACCTCTGACAGCTGTTGTTGCTCGAAATTGTTTCTTGTTCTGGTCATTCAAATCTGAAATTTTAGTTGAGTGACAAGAACAAAAGACGATCCCAAGTAAAAATAGCTGTCAGATGTACCTTACCAAACGCAGGCAATGTCATTCAGGAAATCGTCCCCTGTTAAAACGTAGTATGCGCTGGAAAAATTTCAGCTGAATTAAACGTTTGTGCGTCTCTTAATTACTACTTGCTTTACTGGTGCAGACCTACCATTACTGGTAAGACTGTTGATATCCACAGACCAGATAGTAATTGTAGATAAAGAACAAATAAATAGAAAGAAGAAGAGAACAAAATCGATTTGGAAGTAAGATTGAAGCTTATATTGTTATTTGTGCATCAAGGGCACAAGATGGCACTGTGTCATATGAAACAGTTGCAGCCCGAGGCGTAGCCGTCTGTTCGAATCTTCTAAATGTAAGGCTATGTTAATGATTTCTGTTCTACGTCTATAAATACGTAAACATAACACACTTGATTGGAAGACCAATAATTTCTGCATTTATCGTGTGCGCAAAATTAGCATAATAGTCAACTTTTTGGCTAATACTGCCGTTGTTTCAAGAAGAATGTTTTACATGAGAATTTTTTATGGGATCATTACCGTTGAGAGATTTTTTTATTATATCGGTTTAACGAGACAAAAGGCTTATGTAAAAGGCAGTAATATTGCTGTAATCTTGATATGTACAGGACTTACTTGCGTGTACTGCAAATCAAGACGAAATCAAAATGATAGTAGACAACATGATGCATATCCTTGATATGGAACCTGTAAATGAGTGGGTAAGGTTCCTTTTGGAATGAACTTGATGGGAAATCTGCAATAACTGAAAGTTTGTTTTCAAGACCATGCCATTCTAAAATAAGACCTGCAGAAAGTGTTGGTGATGGATGGAACAGAAAAACACTTTACGGGAGGCATTTCAGATTATTCTTGGTAATGTTTTGTTAAATAATGATCTCCAAATAAAACTTTCGGAGCAGGGATAAATATTTAGTGCGTGATATTGTCGAGAAGCTGAAGAGTGATGGTAACTCACTGCCACGGGGTGTTATATAGCGTTTTTAGATTTTGTGTTGTGATAGACTGGAATTATTGCTTTAAATATGTTGGACGTCTTTTGTAGTTTTATAATCGTGACGTATTTCTACAGTATTATCACTATGGTGATTCTTGTGTCAATTTTGTGCGATAATCGTATTGTGCTTGGTAACTGGTTGTGGCTTCTATCATCAAAAATAGTACGGCTTCTATATTTCAAAAGAGCTTGATTTCTTTAGTTTTGATGAGTCTTATCGTGACAAGGACTGAATGCAGGAAATTTTCTCTTTAAGAGTATTTGCGTTTTCTGTTACGTCATATTTTGCTAATAACACTGGTCAACAAATTTTAATTTTCAAAATGTTTTTTGTACTTTTGAGCAATATTTTATATTGTGTATAGCTTCTTGTGCTGAAAATAAAAAGAGAATACATTGATATTTAAAAAGTTCTTCTTGACGCTTTTCGTTTATGTGACATTTCTTTGGTTTCTGAAACCAAGGTCCATCAATAGTCAGCTAACATCTCGCTACTCCATTTTCCTTGCTAATGTTTCTCAATGGACGATATGTCTTGATGAGAACGTTTGCCATGTTAATCGCTAACATCGCCAACGTTAGGAGGAAAGAAGCTTAAGTGAGAATGAGTTTTCAAAATCATATTGGCACCTAGTGCTTGATATGATTTCAAAAGATCATTCACTAGCTTTTGTTAGTTTGCAGATTTTCTGTTTCCAGAAAGTTTTGTGCTAGCTCTTTAAACGTTCTTTATGCTGCAAATTCTGTGGCATTTAGTAAATAAATAGGCGGAGAGCTGAGGTTGCAATTGCATGAGGTCAATTAACAAGTTGAGACATGTTGAGATTAACTTATTTTTAATAACAATTTGGTCATGCATGTTAGTTTTAGCATTTATCTTAAACTTTATTATGTAACGTGCGTATTAAGAGCATATTAATATTAAAGAGATTTTCTTAAGAACGTGATGGCGAAATTGGGAAAGTAGTGCAGGAATTAACATACTAAAGCAGACACGGGATACCTAATAGAATATAAGAAAAAGTCATGTTGACCAGTGGAATCAGAACGTGAAACACTATTGGAATTTTTTCAAAAATCATCGATCGCTTTTCTTATTTCCCCGTTTTTCTACTAAAGCTTTTGTAAAACATTGTTCGTTTCTACCTCGTGTATTGCATTTCATGCTGAAAAGATCTCTTTCATAATCAACTTCAAAATAGTGACTTTTCATCCGCCCCAAAGAACCAAATATTGGTGTTTATAGAAAAGTTTGGGGTACAAACTGCTGATTTCAGGGATTGGCTTTCAAAGGCCATATCAAGGTCAAAGAAGTGTATTCGAATTTTCGAATAAACGCATAAATGGATATCTTTTCTGTTTGAAAAACTCTACTTTAAAAGCCCGTTACAATCTATTGTGTCTCTAAAGATCAAAAGTATTACATTTGAAATAACTCAAATAATGTTTATTTACAAAAGCCTCACAATTAATCGATATTTGAAACTTTGGAGATTTAGATCTTTAAGATATACATATAAAACAAATGCTTTTATATCATATTATAAAATAATTAACATCATAAAAGGCAAAGAATATTTTTAATATAATATCCTAAAATTTATTTTGATAAACAAAGCGTGGAAGTAAATTACTTTTGCTTAAAATGCCATTAGATATTTTTCAAGAAGTTTTACTTACGAACAAAAGAAAAGCAAAAAAAGGAAAATTAATGAAAATCCAAGCAAACTAAACTTTTTTTAATGTACGTTTTAGGGTATTCTCGGATCAGGTTTTGCTTTGAAAGTCCAGCAAAAGCAACGTCAGAAACATTTCAACCGTCAGATTCCTGCTGCCGCTATGCTAATCCAGTGCTTATGGCGGTGTTACGCTGCAGACAAAAGTTTCAATTCAACAGCTACATGGCAGATTTATCTAAGAGACGCAAATAGTAACACGTCAAATCAAGCATCTTCCGCATTGTCATCAAATCTACCATTATCAAAGGTAAGCATTCTCTTTTAACGTTTATATAATTTAACTATTAAATATTACAGGCTTACAGATGTTTAGCTGAATTTTTTAGTGCTCTAATTTTCTTCAGTTCGCAGTAAATTAAAGTTTTCAAAAAACAAACACAATACGTTGGTTGTATTTTCATTTTGATAAAAATGAATCTAATATTTACGACTGGAGCTTAATGTTAACGTTTCTACTTTTACATTTAAAATATGCAAATACTACTATTGCATTTTTAATGAGCTACTAAAAGTAAAACGCTCTTGCAATAACCCCTTTTATCTTTCTTCTCCCTCTTTTTTTGTTTACATGCAAAACAGTTTCAAAGGAGAGCATGACAATTTAAATTCCATTTTCGTTAGCGAGAATTACAAAAATCAAAAGCTTGTTTTTGATGTTACAATGTACAGCCGAATCAATGACAGCTTATTATACCCAGACGAGTGTTTAATAAAATAATTGAACTGTACGTATGAAATACGGTTTTATCACGTTAAAGAAACAAATGATAGCTAAATGCTTTTAAAAATCACTTATAATCAGTACCAACTGTCATAAAAACAAAAAGCTAAAGAAATATATGACATACTTCATTTGTTACCTTATTTACAAATGTTTCTACACTATCTTAGTATACTATAAGTATTTGGGCAATTGACAATCTATTTTCTTTTTGTCCACATCGTAGAAGAAAGTCGTTCAAATGGATCTTTGGTCTTTTGGCCAAAAATGTCATGATCAGATCAGATCAAGAGATTTACCTATAATATGAAATAAAGGTCAAAAAGTATTGCCAAAGGGATTAGATAAAAATCAAACTTGGCTTTAATACAAGAAAGATGTACACCAGTTTCTACAACATACAGATGTTCTTTCTTTCAAAGTTCTCCTTCTCTCTACCTTTCACTTTTTTTGTACTACTAACTAGGGCTAAAAATGATGTTAACGACAAGATATCTAAGCAAAAGCAATTTGGATACTTATATGGAGAAAGAAACTGAAGAAGATAGGAGATACGTAATGAGGCTTCTCTTACATGTCTTCTTCTGACGAAAACGCACCGACGGCTATAAAAATCCTAACGCCTGTAATACTCTTGGTATTAATTTTAATCTGTGTTCCAATCAGTATTAAGTATCTGAAACGTATATACTATCAAGCTTACTATTGATATTTGGAACTTTACTTAATTCAAGTTTTTCAATTGCAGCAATTCACCACAGCTCCGAGTATTTACTTTCACATTGAAAAAAGCAACTTGATTAAAAAAGAAGGTGGAACTTTTAACAATACCATATTTAGTAACACTTGCAGAACAAAGACGCAGCGAGGAATCGATTAGGTACTTATTAGTTAGATCAGACTCATAATGTAGAACGAACAGATGTACTTACCTACCTTCTAATGGAAACCATGTACTACCTTATATAAAATCTCTTTCTGTTTGGCTTGTCATCGCAGTCCGGCCTCGAGTGCGTAGCGAGGCAGTCGATCCGGTCTCCGTCTGCGGGCGATGCACCGAAGTTGAAAAGTAGGCAGCTAACTCCAACGGCTACTCGACACCCGAACGGGAGGGCGGGTAGAGTAGCCAACTCCATCTACCGGTGTCCTGCACCTTTGGTCCGGGGTGATAGGCCCGGTAGAGCTCCAATTTTCTCAGCCTCGTCCGCCAAGCCTGCTCTGGGGGGAGCAGGCCCACCATATCCACCGCCACTGTTGTCATTCGAGCCCGAGGCTCCTCGGATGCAACCACTCATCAGCTGCCGAAATTCTACTTCCGTCCGTCACCCGTGGATAACCCCCTTCCATTCCCGCCATCCATTTCCCGCCATCCTTTCCCACCAAATCCTCTCGCAGCGCGAACTGCGGGGGGTTGTGGTTCTGAAAAAAACCGTTGCCCCACCCACCACCTTACCTTACCAATCCTAACTCATTATATCCAATCTCATCCCGCAATCATTTAATTATTCCCAATTTAAAATTCCTTCAATTATCCTAATAACCCACTTCCATAACTAATTATCCAATACCTTACTGCCAGCTCGCGTGTGTTCCGCTCGTGCACCATCTCCAATACGTCTCCAATTCGTCGTCCGTGTCAACTTCATCAACTACAAGAACTTCACCTGAAAACCAGCTCCACCAAATCAAGAACCGCTGCGACGCCATCATCAACATCGTCTCCCAAGCCTACTTTACTGCCTTGCCCAACGATAAACACGTAGATTCCACTTCCAACTTCCACCAATAACGGACGCTGCGCTCTGGACGACCAATTCCAACGGGCTTAAGAGAGGTCGAACGACCTCTAAAGCCGGTGCCTTGCGCACCATTATCGATGATTTCAGTCAGTCAATCAGCTTGTCATGATATGGGCAAAATGAAATGAGAATCAGCTCTTAAAAACTACACTAGTTTCATTCTTATAAACGAAGAGATTTAGGAGGAAACTCTTTGGTTATGTACTTAAGCGTTGTATTAATTAGAAGTTAGATGTAATGAAAAAAACCATATACCATTGTAAACTTGCCTGTAGCAGAATGGACATGAACATGAATTTTGTGTGGTGCGCGAATATCTGAATCGTCGACTGTGGTCTCTCTGTGTTTGGTCCTAATTTCCGTCTAGTGGTTCTGCCGTTCCGCCCTTTTAGATCGTGGAAACCTTTGTATAGGAATGCAAGTATCCCGACTAGAATCTCCTTCCCTTAGCGCTGTCCGTCGAAAGTCTACATTTGAAGGGAGAAGTTGGACTTCTGCCACCAATTGAATGATCGGAGAATGCTGACCTCACAGGATCGACTCTTTTCTTGCTAGTACATGTATCAGAGTGGGCAGAGCTTTAACTATTTCTCGTTGTCCTAAGTTAGCTGTCACCTTTAAAAACAGAAGAAATTTTTAAAAATTTCTTTGTCTATTTATTTTAGGATTTCTTTTTATTTATATTTTACTTTTTTTATTATTTTTAATTGTTGTTCTTTTTCTATTTGTTGTTATTACTTTTTTTGTATTGTTTGATTCTTCATCTATATTCATTATTTAAAATAAAACAAAATAATTGTTTCAAAGAACTAAGGTTCAGGATGAGAAAGGGCTTTGACGTCGTCTCGACATTTTTCCAAGTGGTTGCTGCTGCTGCTTGAGTTGCTGAGTTGACTGAGTGAACTGGAATATTGGCGGTTGCTGTAGCTAAGTGCTGCTGCTAGTTTGACTGGTGAATTCATTGAACCGCCTTTTTGAATGGAATTCTTCCGTCGGTAATAGGGTGTATGCTTTCCTTACTGGCTTATTGGTTTTTCTTGCAAACGCTCCCAGGAGGCGGGGTTAGTAGGTTGTGGACCACCAAAGCCTCCTCTTTGTCACATCACGTTACACATACCCGTTGAGTTCGATGACAAGCATGAAAAAGAATATAGATTGCCTGCCTGAAATCAACTTAAATTCCAAAATATTTTGTATGGAAAAAAGTCGAATATGAATCGATCATATCGAGAAGGGACAATTTTTGTTGGTTAAGGAAGGGCTACCAAATCAGCGATCTTCTTTGATTTCTTCACAAATAGAAGACAAAATCTAGACGTCAGATTGTTATGAGATGTTTGCAGACTAGATAGGTCGACTCTAAAACTCAATTAGCCCTTCAAATGATCGATAGACAATTTTAATCTTAAGAAACCAAAGTTGCACGATTCTTTAGATTACCTCCAGTACACTTCCAAAAGACGTACCAGATTCTTATGGATGAAGAAAGACTGTGAAACTATATTTTCCATAGTTTTTATAACCTGAGAACGGTTGAGTTGAGCTTTTTTCGGTAGCTACTGATAGAGCGACATATTTTGTTTGACATTCTTGATTCTTTGTATAGTTTGGAAGTGGGTGATTATATTTGTTCCTTTGTGCTAGTTACAGGTTTGGGATGGCGAAATCAATTTATAAGATGACCCAGAAGTTACAAAAACTTGAAATGCACTGTTTTAGATTAATGCTATTAAGTATTGGTGTCAAGACCATCAAAGGCCAATGCCTTAGTTAACCCGTTGATATCAGAACTAGTTGATCTCTTGAACAGTGAAACAATACAGTTAATAGTAATAAGCCTTTGAAAGCCGCAACAGTGTAAACTCTGTTTACTGATACATCCTTGTTAGTCGAGCAACCCCTATTGACTAAGGCCGCCTATGTAATAATCAGTAAAAGATCAGTATGAGAAATAATCATAATAATATTTCTAAATTTCAGAGATAAAGACTAACTTTAAATTATCCTTGTGTTCTACTGAAAAGTCAACGAACTCTGTTTACAATTTTATAATATAAAAGATTTAACATGAGATTTCAAACCATCCAAAACATCTAAAGGTCTTCCATCTTCTAAAGACCAATTAAAGGATTGGTAAAGCATTTAGCTACGATTTGTTACTTCACATTTTGTATTTGTTCTAAACTTTGTCAAAAAAAACAAAGTTTATTAAATTGATCAGGTTTTGCTGTACACATGCTAATAGTAGAAAAATAGATTTTCATTAAATTCAGTTAACAAAGCCTGTTCTATCAACAAACGTAAAGGACAAGACCAATAGTTTATACTTTTTATGGACCATTTTTTTGTAGCTGAAGTTTTATTAATAAACTTATTTACCGGAGCAGCTTCTTGTTAAAATTTTCCTTATGGTGAAACAATTTAGGTATTGGTCTAGTTGTAAGAAATAATTTTTAAATTGATTAACAAAGAAAGAATGTTGACTTGGTATGTATTAAGTAGATGAAATGTGTCCTAAGTCAATTTTAAGGGAGCAGCTAGCCGAACATGGCATAATCAGATGCTACCGTTAGACAATTTGAAACGATAACCTAATAAGTAGTAATTGTAACTTTTCTCTGTGTCTTTTTGTGTCTCCCTTTTGTCATGTTTTTTTATTTTTCCAGCTTTTACTTTAATTGTGTTGACTTTTTTTATTTCTCGCGTTAGTTATTATGTCTTAAGCTATTTTATCGCTAAATTACTATAAAGCAAAGTTTATTAACTCCTCCACCGATACTAAAGGTGATGTCGCCTAAGTAACGAAATATCTCTGTAAAGCAACAGTTATTCCTTATTTTAAAGTAAGATTCTCTATAGTAGATTTTCCTTAACTGATGTATCCTTAATTAGATTAAATAGGAAAAGGCTTAAGAGATTTCACCTTCTACTTCCATTTGTTACCGGGAATCTATTTTGTTGCAACATTGTTTCGGATTTGATGTTTTCAGTTAATTCTTGTTTCCTAATTATGTTTTAGTGTATTTGTTAGTTAACAAGATTTTAGTGTTAAATCTTCATTGTAATTGCAAAACATAAAAACGGAATTATATTTTTTATTTAAATTAAATTTAAAAGTATTATATATTAAAGTTTAAAATATGTGTCCTGTTGACGGTCGACTAGCTGCTAACTTATTAGTGTTTTCACAGCTCATACAGTGGTCAGTAAATGCATACTGCACAATTTGTTTTAAATTTTTCTATATACCTTTAACCTTTGAATTAGGAATTAGGAAAAATTTAATAAATTATTAATTAATATGTATTCATGGAAAATCTCTTGAAATGTATTGTTAAACATATCACAGTTTCTTGAATTGAAGCTAAAAAACTCGAATACGAAGTAATAAAATTTTATGATTTAGTTCCATATCGACCACATTTGCCCTTCAAGCAAAATAAATCTACATTTAATATCATAAATATTTGGCTTTCAGATACAGTATGCGTTTATTGCGTTACCTCTGCCATCTAATTGTTATCAACAACAGCCCGAGGACATTTATCATGTTGTACATAAACATGGTTTCAGCATTACCTTTCACGTTTTTGAAAATATATGCTACCAAAAATAATAAAAATGATATTCATACAAAATTAACTAATATTTAGATTGAAATTGAAAAGGAACGATTCCTAGTTTTGACGTATTTTAAAAGTAACTGCCTTTTCAAAACTAAACAATTCGTTTCTATATATATCACTAGTTTCAAGGCATGATAAAAGTGTTGTTAGTTTCATAATTAGTAATATTATGTACCATAAAAACGTCATGAAAGAAGAAGATTATTGACATGCACCAAATTGGTCAGTTAGCAGCCTTAGGTTGTAAAATTAATATAAGTTTAGTAAACTATTTAGGTTTAATTCTGAAGATAGAGTTTAAACAGTAATTGCGTTAGTCGCGAAAATAAAGAATCAACGTTCCATATATTACGTAAAACGATGCAGTCAGTGCCTTAATCATTTAAAAAGGAACTAAACTTTTAAGAAAACTCATTATGTGTACAGGCCTTATGAATAACGTTCACTGTTTGTTAAACAAATTTGTGTTTACAAAATGTACTCTTTAATTGTCACATGACGATTTCTATATCTAAAGCTACTGGCTCAAGCCAGCCAGCCAGGGAGGTATGCTGATAAGAGAGCAAGAAAAGAAATTCTTGTTGGCAAGCAAATGTATTTTAGAAATCTAATCCGTAATGACATGCTAAAACATTGAATATGGAACATTTAACCGAATGACTTGCTTACAGATTAAATCTTGTAGACCTATGTACCGGCTAGAAACAAGTTCGATTTCAGAAAAGAGACGTTTGGTTTATCAATATATGATGAAAATTTAATCTTAAAACAATATACAATTAGGATTTTTTAATACTTAATAGTTTATTTTTATTATTTATATAAAATAAAGACACGCAATTAAGTTCAACAGCTCTAATAAAAACTTTGTTTTTTAATACCTCATACAAAGCCACCTACTTACATCTAATCTCATATTACTTCGAAAACTATTACATCGAACAATCTAACACTCCTCCTCGATTTTTACATTATTAACATTACATTAGAAATCGCTATTACAAAATATTTATCAGTTTTCTCATTCGAGTAAAGTGTTCAATGGTTAAACTTTTTGTAAGCATATCTGCTAAATTATTTTTTGATTCAACATATTTTACAAACACTTTTCCGTTTGTCACTATGTCTTTAATGAAATGATATCGAGTGTCTATATGTTTTGTTCTCTTACTGTTTTCAAAAGATCGAGTCATATCTATTGCACCTCTATTGTCTATATACAAAACACTTTTCACTTTTTCATCAAAATCATTGCATAGTCCTTGTATATTTATTAAATCACATACACTCGTAGCTGCTGCAGTATACTCCGCTTCTGCTGTAGACAACGATACACATGCTTGTTTTCTTGAAAACCATGATATTGCGTTTCCACGATAAAAAGTTATACAAACGCTGATACTCCTCCTATCTTCTTTGTTATTTGCCCAATCTGCATCTGAGAACGTTTCTAATTCTTTCTTCTCACTTGCTGTATATGTTAGTTCTAAATTTATCGTTTCTTTTAAATATCTCAGTACTCTTTTTGCTTCTATCCATGCACTCTTCTTTGGTTTATCCAAGAACTGGCTTAAATAACTTGTGGCATATGTCTGGTCTTGATACAGTACTCACAAACATTAAACTTCCAATTAATTCTATGTACGGTACTTCAATATCTTCTTCTTTCATATCTATTTGGAAACCTTTAATCATTGGTGATTTTACTCCTTTACATTCTTTCATATTAAATTTTTCTAACATCTTCTCTATGTGTCTTTTCTGCGTTATTTTCAAATTATCTTCTTTTCTTTCTATTTCCATTCCAAGAAAGTTATTCACTTCTCCTAAGTCTTTAGCTTTGAATTTCTTTTTCAGATTATTTATTAATTTGTTGATCCCATTTTCTTCTCCTGTTATCAATATATCGTCTACAAATATTACTAACCATACTTGTTTTCCGATGTTTAAACAAAAATCAGTTTTTGATCTTTTTAATTCATTTTCACCTGAAAACTGATTGAAAGTCTCGTTCCAACACTTTGGACTTATTTTTAATCCATACAACCCTTTATTCATCTTTAGTACTTTACCTTTTTCTTCTTTTAAACCTTGTGGTATTTTCAGATTTACTTCACTATCGAGTTTACTATTTAGAAATGCAGTTGGTATATCTAATTGTTTTATACTCCATCCATTCTGTACTGCTTTCTCAAGTAAAAATCTTATGGTTGTTAATCTGGCTACTGGTGAGTAAACATTACTGAAATTATTATTTTCTTGGAAACCTCTAGCAACTATACGAGCTTTTTTAGTTCCGTCTTCCTTTGTCTTAAAAATCTACTTTGCATCTATTGCTTTCTTTCCTTCTGGGAGATTAGTTACTGTCCACGTTTTCATTTTCATATGAGCTTTTAATTCACTTTCAATTGCTTTTTGCCATTCTTCATCTCTACTTAAAGTTTCTTCGTAAGTTTTAGGATCTTCTTCTTCTGCTACTAAACAAAATGCTGTGTATAGTTCATACTCATCTAAATATTGTGGTTTTCTGATTCTTCTCTTACTTTTTGTAGTTGCTTCACCATTTCGTTCATCTTCTCCCTCTTCACTTCCTTCTTTTATGGTTTCTTTTTTCTCTTCACCTACACTTTCTTCTCTTATAATTTCTTCTTCTACCTTTTCTTCTCTATAATATACATTTTCTTCTATCTTGTTTACATTATATTTTATTTGCGATTCATCAAATATTACATCTCTTGATATCATAATTTCATCAGTTACTGGATTCCATACTCTATATCCATTCTTTCCATATCCAACCATTCTAGTTTCTTGTGCTCTTTCATCTAATTTGGAATTTCTTGGCAGCGTTACTATCCAAGCTTTTGCTCCAAATACTCTTAATTTATTTAATTCTAATTTTCCTATAAATAAATTAGCTGGAATTTTATTATTAATAGCTGATGATGGGCAACGGTTTAACTGATATGCTGCACACATTATTGCTTCGCATCATAAATGTTTTGGCAGTTCTGTTTCTATCATCATTGTTCTAGCTTTATTGTACAGTGTACGGTTTAACCTTTCCGATACACCGTTCTGTTGTTGAGAGTATGGTCGTGTGTATTCTATACTTATACCTTTCTTTTGACAATATTGTTTGAAATCATTCGATGAAAATTCACCTCCATTATCACATCTTATTCTTCTTACTTTTACCTTCTTCTGAGTGTTTATCTCTTTGATATAATTCTTCAAATTTTCTGCTGCTTCCGACTTCTGTTTTAATAAGTATACTTTCACAAAATGCGAATAGTCATCTGTGATGGTCTGAAAGTATTTATAACCTTCTTTTGAAATAAGTGTGATAGGTCCTGCTATGTCAGTGTATATTAATTCACCTATCATACGACTTCTTGGTTTTATCTGTGATGTGAATGGTAGTCTAGTTAATTTACTTTTCATGCAAGGTACACATACCTCTTTGGATACTGGCAGCTTCATTATTTGTAATCCCTTTCTGTTTAGATGTCCTAAACGTTGGTGCCATATATCACTAATACTACAAATGTGCTTCTTCAAATGATATATTTCCTTGAAATGTAAATAATCCATTTCTTTGCTTACACTCCCATGTTTGATTACCTTTTATAATTCTTGCACTATGCTTATCAAATATTATTGTATAATTTCCTTTAATTAATTTCTTCACTGATAATATATTATGATATACTTCAGGAACTATTAATGCTTCTATATTTATTTTTCTTCCTCCACTATATATTGTAAGTATACCTTTTTTATTTGCTTGTAGGATTTGTCCATTAGCAATTTTGATTTTTATTTTGTTTTCTAATTCTGTCACTGTATGCATAAATCTTTCCATTTCTTCTTTTATTAAATTTTCTGTTGCACCTGAATCTACTATAAATTCAATATAATTCTCTTTTATTTCGTCATTATTACACATTTGTTCTTCATTCACTGCTAAAAAGTTGAATTTTTCAACTTGGGTTATATGTGTTTCTTGTGTATTTCGATAATACCCTCGTCCTCATCCATAAAAGTTATGTTTTTTGGTGCGGCATTCTGATGCTTTATGTCCCCTTTTATGACATTTGTAGCATTCTATATGCTTTGGTGCACTGAATGCTGTTTCTTCTATTGTTTTATTTCCTTTATCTTTTTGTTTAATCTCAGCATCAAGGAGACATGACTTTACAAAATCCAGAGTGATGTCTTTCTCTGCACTCATTGTCTCAATGGTTGTTACAACGTTTTCATAACATTCTGGTATCGTAAGTAGAAGGTGACATACTTTGTCAGTCTCTTCCATTATCGTACCAGTTGATTCAATATTATTTATAAATATATGTATCAAATTTTAAAAAATCGTCTTGCATTTTATCGTTATTTTTACACTTTAAATACAATCTGTTGAATGTACTTTTTCTTTCGAATACATTTTCTAGACATTTTATCATTTCTTTCGCAGTCTTTGCTTTTTTAACATATTCTAAATATTTATCGGACAGGCATTGCACAATGATGGCCCTAGCTTTTATATCTGACTTTTTATTTGCTTCTGTAACTTCGGATTCTAATACTGCTTCTACACTTTTTTCTTCCAGTAATAGTTTTACTCTAAATTTCCAATTCGTAAAATTTGTTCCATCTTTTAATTGTGGCAATACATTTAATTCATTCGACGACGCCGTTTTGTTTTTCTCTAAAAATGTAACCTTTTTAGTGCAACTTGTAATTCATAGTATTTTCATATTTTCTTGCATATATATTTAACTGCCTTTATTTTTATATTTCTGCGTCCATAACCTTTTAATATTTAATAGTTTATTTTTATTATTTATATAAAATAAAGGCACACAATTAAGTTCAACAGCTCTAATAAAAACTTTGTTTTTTAATACCTCGTACAAAGCCACCTACTTACATCTAATCTCATATTACTTCGAAAACTATTACATCGAACAATCTAACAGGATTGAATCCAGGATAATTTAAGAATTTGAAGAAATGAAATACTGTAAATAGTTGACTATGGTTGAACTGAAAAAAATGATATTTTTTTCCCGAAAAAGACACTTTCTTCCTAAGTTCTACAAATGATTTTCTTCGTCGACCTTAGAAACTTAGTCAAAAATCTAAATGAAATTATAAATCAACCTTTGGCATCCAAAACGTATCAAAACAAAACAAACAGAAATCGATCAACAGGAAGAAAAAGATCACTTTGTTTCCCTGCAAGATACAATTGTCGAATTTCTACCTTAAAATGAAGTTAAAAGCTTATTACTTTCCAATAAGTTTGACGAAAAGATCTATTTACTTACAATAAGAATTGACTGAATCATAAAGTAGTCATCAGACTATACATAATCAAACTATTGTGACAGCATTGAAAAGTAAGTTTTTGCCAAAGTCTTGCTTAACATTACAAAACTTCAAAGGTTATTAGACAGTATTTGTGGTAATCGAAAGAAAAAGCTATTGATGTCTGTAAACTCATATGCAATTGATGATAATATGATCGTTACTTTTTTAGGCCTAGTTCACGCTAGCATCAAAACTGTTGAGCATCGTCAAAACTCATTTCAGACGAGTCACTTTTGATAGCGCCACAAACATCTGTTCTTTATATGGCGCGTTCAAGTGATACTCACAGTAAAATACGACATCGTTGTTGTGTTATTTTGCATTTTCTTGTCTTTTTATGATTGATTTTGATATTAGAAAATATTTCCAGTACGTTACGGGTGCATCTCAATGTTCCATGGACAACGAATATTTAATTTAAGACAGAGATTCTTTGTATCAAATCAAAGTTTACTGAAAGATTTTGCAAGAATTGACCTAGGGAATTAAATATACTCTTGTATTTATTTCGTGTGTTACAATAATGTTTTTGGTAACAGAAAATTTTATTAATGTACTCGACTGTTGAAATTAAACATTCGTTCTTGGAATAGGCAGCTTTCTGCCCGCCAATCATTTAGACGGGCAAAGCAAACCTATTTTCTATGTCAGGGAGTATTGCAACGACACAATATACACTTTAGCGAAGGCTGCTTTAGGTTGCGGGGTGTGGGAAGGGTCGGCGTGAAGCGCACTATTTATAATCGTGTTCAATTGATGTTGATCAATTTCGAACATTCTTGGATGTGGTATATAGTCATTTTTGTTATAAATTCTCGTGTTGAATTTTGCAAAAATGGTTCAAGTTTTATTTTGTGACCTCGTTGAGCTTCAGATCAGTTCGTATAAATTGGAAATTTAAAGGACATCGTGACGCAATCATAAGTGAATTCCGCTCATTTCTGGCTTAGAGCTGTCATGACCAACGATGCTTTTAGGGCCTTTTTTCAGTTTTTAGACGATTTCAGTCACTGGTTTTGCTTAAAGCAAACGGCTGATGCCAAAAGGAACATAGGCATGGTCTGATTTAAATCAGCATGACGTTACACGAAGATTTAATAGGTGCTTTCTGTGACGCACGATCTAATGACGTGCAGTAGCTACATTCATAAGTAGAATAAGCTAAAGTCTAGACAGAAGATATTCTTGACTGTATTTAATTATCAAAGAAAGTTTTTACCGTAAAATATGATGTAATCTAGAGTATTTGTAAAAATCTTAAGTTTTCCGAATATTCCACTCGTTGAGCATGAATGAAACACCAACAATGGTGATTCTTAAAAAAAAGGATCACGTTACTGTAATCAAAAAGAGTAGAAATATACCAAACTAGTTAGTTGGCGGTCTTAAGTGGATAGTTAATTTCACAACATTGAGCTTAACTCACATCAAATGTAACAGTTATAAACTTCCAAGGTTGCCAAAGTTTCATTCAGACTTTATATTATTTTATATTCCTGGAAAGACTTGCAATCTTAAGATAAGATTCTCCACATGGTTGTTACTTATAACATATCTGGGGTCAATAAATCCTTAGAAAATCCAAGAGATGGCGCTCGTAGCATTGGAAATTCTTTGTTTTTAGTAAGCGTCATTACTCATTAGATATCTATCAAAGTTTCAGCCATATTCATCGGGTGGTTTCGTTTTTATCGTTAATTGAAGTGAACAACCTTTGTTTATTTACAAAATGGAAAAAAGTGAGTTTCGAGCGGTGATTAAGCACTTCTATTTAAAAGGCTTAACACCAAAAGAAATCAAAGCTGAGTTAGATGCAGTTCATGGCACATCTGCCCCTGCGTTTTCAACTGTTTATAATTGGATAAATGAATTTAAACGTGGCCGTACATCAACAAAAGATGAACATCGTTCAGGACGCCCCGTAGAAGTGAGTAGTCCCGAAATGATCGATAAAATCTACGATATGGTATTAGGTGATCGAAGAACAAAATTGCGCGAAATGGTTGAGGCCACAGGGGTATCGAAAGGTACCGTCATTTCAATTTTGCATAATAAATTGGGTATGACAAAAATATCTGCAAGATGGGTGCCGCGTTTGCTCTCAGCTGAGAACAAACACGATCGTGTGATCGCCTCTAAGGCTCTTTCTGCGTCGATTCGTAACTGTAGACGAAACATGGATACACCACTACACTCCCGAAATGAAGGAACAGTCAAAACAGTGGATTGTTACAGGCGAACCGGCTCCGAAGAAGGCAAAAACGGTGAAGTCAGCTGGCAAGGTTATGGCCACGGTTTTTTGGGATGCACGCGGTATCAGTTACATTGATTACTTAGAAAAAGGACAAACAATCACTGGACAGCATTATGCGTCGTTGTTGGACCGTTTGAGTGAGAAAATAAAGGAAAATCGTCCTCATTTGAACAAAACAAATCCTCTTTCATTGAGGAATTACAGTTCGAATTAGTAGACCATCAACCTTATTCTCCGGATTTGGCCCTCAGTGACTTCTTTTTATTTCCAAACTTAAAAAAATGGCTCGGTGAACAACGGTTCACGTCAAACGAGGTCATCACCCATACAAACGCCTATTTTGAAGAACTTCCAAAATCGTATTTTTCTGAAGCTAATAGAAGATTATGTTGAAAAATAAAAAAAATATCCAGAAAATTGTTTTTCTATCTTTTTCTAAGGACTTACTGACCCCCCCCCTCTTTCGTAAGTATACTGATTATTGCCTTCAGCAAAAAATATTAAGGGTAGAGTAGACAGACATTTTTTGCAAAACGCAAGTGTTTCATCAATGCTTAAACAGATAATCTTGTTATTCTTGAGATCCACAATTCCAAAAAGTAGCTTTGCACTTTTTCGAAGAATGCATCAATGTTTGAGGAAAACAAGGTTTTGTGATATCTTAGGGCGTCAAGACTTAATTCCCAAATTTTATTTTTGCAGTATTCAGATGGAAATTTTTGCACGGGTGTTAATGAAGCGGGTATTCTTTTACAGGGGGTTTTTAATTTTGACACTTTTCACCTAAAATCGGTGCATTTTTGCACAGTAATTTCGGTTTTTTTTCTCAGGAACACCCTGTATAAAAAACAGCACAGTTTTAGAACACCTCATTTATCTTTATCAATGATTTTGTTCATTATGAGAACTACCTACCGCTTCAACCATAGATGAATAGTTCAGGTGGCTGTGTTGCTGATGCTAATCTTCATGAGAACACGATAGTTCATTATCAAGTATTCAGTCCTTTCGAATGATGATAGTGTTAACCATGAGTCTGTAACAGAACAGGTGAAAAAAAAATAAAAACTAGAAAAGGTTTGGAGTTGTGGAGTCTGCAT